>WNWK01035507.1:0-19724 GCA_009830355.1 Cherax destructor | reverse complement strand
GGTTTGTTTCCTTAAGACACCTGCTGTCCCTGTTCACCTAGCAGCAAGTAGGTACCTGGGTGTTAGTCGGCTGGTGGGGGTCGCATCCTGGGAACAAAATTAACCTAAAATTGTCCGAAATGCTCTGCATAATAAGGGGCTTTCTATATAGTATGTCATTGATGTCAGCTTGATCTGTATAAGCTGTATTATGTACGCTATTATTATTATTATCATCATTATCATCATCATCAAGTATTTCCTGTCGCGGGTCTTAGTCATGTGATGACCCGCCATTGGATCTTTTGGTCATCTGACAGTGACCTTCCACTGGCTTTCCGATCCACCCCCTCTTTAAAAATGAAATTTTCTGGGTTTTTTTCCGTACATGTTTATTGGGGCCTGGATCATGACCCTCGCGTGCCAGTGCCAGACCAGGCCTGGATCATGGCCCCCGCGATAACCCCAATGAAAACATCGTTGCCAGGAATACACTAAGAGATAACGCAATTAGTGTAAGGAGACCAAGACTTTTCAACAATTGATAAATAACTCAAGTTTGTGTTTGTGGTTCGTAAGTCTCAAATTTCCAGGTGTAAATCATGATGCATCTTTCTCGCCTTCGTTACAAGGAGTACACAGCTCTTCACTTGCTCTCTATGTTGACTATTACTCTGGGTCTGACTTGTTAGAAAGTTAAATATCCATTTACCCACTTTTCAGTTATTTCTTCAGAATATATTTTGTGTGTTGTTCCACATTGACCACATTGTCAAAGGCTTTTGTAAAATCTGAGTATATTACGTAAGCCTTTTATTTGTACATGACATAGTGATCGAGAAGTTGCCAGAGTCAGGAGCAGCGACCTACTGTGAACTCATCTTGCCCTGGGTTGTGTAACCCTGGTGGGTCTTGCGCTCACTGACCCACACAGGTTTAGTGCTTTACATAAATTTAAAGGGAAAATTGTTACCTAAAATTCTTTCAAAGATTTTGACTGACGAAATCGTAATAACACGACTGGAAACGAACTACGAAACGGGTTTAATTCCCTCCCGTTCCGTGGCTTGTTTCAAAGATTTTGATAATGTATGACGTCAGTGCTTTCGTTCTTTAATTTTGTGACTATTTTTCTTTCACTTGTGTGGAGTTGTGTTACTGTATATCAGAGGTGACTGTCAGGCGTCGCTTGTGTGGAGTTGTGTTACTGTATATCAGAGGTGACTGTCAGGCGTCGCTTGTGTGGAGTTGTGTTACTGTATATCAGAGGTGACTGTCAGGCGTCGCTTGTGTGGAGTTGTGTTACTGTATATCAGAGGTGACTGTCAGGCGTCGCTTGTGTGGAGTTGTGTTACTGTATATCAGAGGTGACTGTCAGGCGTCGCTTGTGTGGAGTTGTGTTACTGTATATCAGAGGTGACTGTCAGGCGTCGCTTGTGTGGAGTTGTGTTACTGTATATCAGAGGTGACTGTCAGGCGTCGCTTGGGCCTACGTAATGTGACTGTCTTTCTTAATATAAATATTTATATAAGGAGTTGTAGGAGTGCAGGATCATGCTGTCAGAAGGATGGTCCTTGTGCAGAGTGCAGGGTCATGCTGTGAGGAGTGTGGTCCTGATGCAGGGTCATGCTGTCAGGAGTGAGGTCCTGGTGCAGGGTCATGCTGTCAGGAGTGTGGTCCTGGTGCAGGGTCATGCTGTCAGGAGTGAGGTCCAAGTGAAGGGTCATGCTGTGAGGCACTGTCGTCCTGGTGCAGGGTCATGCTGTCAGGAGTGTGGTCCTGGTGCAGGGTCATGTTGTCAGGAGTGTGGTCCTGGTACAGGGTCATGCTGTCAGGAGTGTGGTCCTGGTGCAGGGTCATGCTGTCAGGAGTGTGGTCCAAGTGAAGGGTCATGCTGTGAGGCACTGTCGTCCTGGTGCAGGGTCATGCTGTCAGGAGTGAGGTCCTGGTGCAGGGTCATGCTGTCAGGAGTGTGGTCCTGGTGCAGGGTCATGTTGTCAGGAGTGTGGTCCTGTTGCAGGGTCATACTGTCAGGAGTGAGGTCCTGGTGCAGGGTCATGCTGTCAGGAGTGAGGTCCTGGTGCAGGGTCATGCTGTCAGGAGTGAGGCCCTGGTGCAGGGTCATGCTGTCAGGAGTGAGGCCCTGGTGCAGGGTCATGGTGTTAAAAGTGAGGCCCTGGTGCAGGGTCATGGTGTTAAAAGTGAGGCCCTGGTGCAGGGTCATGGTGTTAAAAGTGAGGCCCTGGTGCAGGGTCATGCTGTTAAAAGTGAGGCCCTGGTTCAATGTTCATTTACAAGTGACTGTTCATCTCAACTGCCTCATCAGACTTTGTTAATTACACTTGCAAAATTCTGTAAGGGTTGTCCCCGTACTTGTGCATTGCAGTCACTCGCTACGAAGGTGAGAGGTTTTCCATCGTTAATGACATAGTACATGGTAAGGCGGGGCAAGCAAATTTAGGGAAGACACAAAGATTAAATGATTAAAAAAAGTGTTGGATAAAACAGAAGATGACGAAAAGAAAAAGGATAGAAGCCCTTCCACTTTGATGTGTGTACTCACCTAGTTGTGGTTGCAGGGTTCGATTCATAGCTCCTGGCCCCGCCTCTTCACTGGCCGCTACTGGGTCACTCTCCCTGCGCCATGAGCTTTATCATACCTCTTCTTAAAACTATGTATGGATCTTGCCTCCACTACATCGCTTCCCAAACTATTCCACTTCCTGATCACTCTGACTGAAGAAATACTTCCTAACATCCCTGTGATTCATCTGAGTTTTCAACTTCCAACTGTGACCCCTTGTTGCTGTGTCCCATCTCTTGAACATTCTGTCTCTGTCTACCTTGTCAATTCCTCTCAGTATTTTATATGTCGTTATCATGTCTCCCCTATCTATCCTGTCCTCCAGTGTCGTCAGGTCGATTTCCCTTAACCTCTCTTCGTAGGACATACCCCTTAGCTCTGGAACTAGTCTTGTTGCAAACCTTTGCACTTTCTCTAGTTTCTTTACGTGCTTGGCTAGGTATGGGTTCCAAACTGGTGCTGCATACTCCAGTATGGGCCTAACGTACACAGTGTACAGGGTCCTGAATGATTCCTTATTCAGATGTCGGAATGCTGTTCTTAGGTTTGCCAGGCGCTCGTATGCTGCAGCAGTTATTTGGATGATGTGCGCCTCAGGAGATGTGCCTGGTGTTATACTCACCCCAAGATCTTTTTCCTTGTGTGTGTGTGTGTGTGTGTGTGTGTGTGTGTGTGTGTGTGTGCGTGGGTGCGTGCGCGCTCGTGTGTACGCATGTGTGTGTGTGTAGTCACCTATTTGTACTCGCTTATTTGTGGTTGCAGAAGTCGATTCATAGCTCCTGGCCCCGCCTCTTCACTGGTCGCTACTAGGTCCTCTCTTTCCCCCTGCTCCATGAGCTTTATCAAACCTCGTCTTAAAATTGTATGGTTCCTGCTTCCACTACGTCACTTTCTAGGCTATTCCACTTTCTGACAACTCTATGACTGAAGAAATAATTCCTAACATCTCTTTGACTCATCTGAGTCTTCAACTTCCACCTGTGACCCCTTTTATATGTGGTTATCATGTCTGCCCTAACCCTCCTGTCCTCCAGTGTCGTCAGGCCGATTTCCCTTAACCTTTCTTCATAGGACATTCCCCTTAGCTCTGGAACTAGTCTTGTTGCAAACACTTTCCCTAATTTATTGACGTGCTTGACCAGGTGTGGATTCCAAACTGGTGCTGCATACTCCAGTATGGGCCTGACGTATATGGTGTACAGTGTCTTGAATGATTCCTTACGGAGGTATCGGAACGCTATCCTTAGGTTTGCCAGCCGCCCGTATGCTGCAGCAGTTATCTGGTTGATGTGTGCCTCAGGAGATGTGCTCGGTATTATACTCACCCCAAGATCTTTTTACTTGAGTGAGGTTTGCAGTCTTTGGCCACCTTGACTATACTCTGTCTGCGGTCTTCTTTGCCCTTCCCCGATCTTCATGACTTTGCATTTGCCGGGATTAAATTGAAGGAGCCAGTTGCTGGACCAGGCTTGTAGCCTGTCCAGGTCTCTTTGTAGTCCTGCATAAAATGTCCCAACTCTCCTACGTATAAATATATGAAGATACATATATAAATACGTGAGAAGGCGAACATGTATACGTGGTTTAGTGCAGTATCAGCTATTTTTTTCCCACTGTGCACTTTCAAGAGCAGACAGCTCGGTGACAGACAGTTGACAGCCACGCTAAATCATGCACTTGTGGCAGCTTCATTGTTCTTCCCATACTTGGTGTGGTGGCACTCAAGGCTTGGCAGGAACTTAAGAGGCATATAAGTTTTCCCCCCCGTCTTGTAATAACATGTTCATTTGTCCACTCAAATTTAACTTGTCCATAATTAGTATCGCAGTTGCTTTGTGTGTTTCCTAAGGTGAAGTCCAGGATCTTTCCTTAATTCATGGTATAAAATATACGTATATAGATAGGTTCAGGTGTTTTCCAAAATATTGCAAAATACAGTATTGAATAGGCAAGTGAAAACTCGTATCAAAGAGATATTGGACTGGTAAATCCTGTAATGGTGATTGTCTTCTTGATGATAGCCAAAGTGACGGCCTCCAACACATCACTTACAGCACTTGACTCATCACACTTTAGTATTATTTTTCAGTTTGGTCATTATTTCTTTATCCAGATAAGATAGAAGGTAGAAGTAATGCCGTTCATTGAATGCGGCTTTTAACTCAGCTGACACTTATCACTTTAACTCAGCTGACACTTATCACTTTAACTCAGCTGACACTTATCACTTTAACTCAGCTGACACTTATCACTTTAACTCAGCTGACACTTATCACTTTAACTCAGCTGACACTTATCACTTTAACTCAGCTGACACTTATCACTTTAACTCAGCTGACACTTATCACTTTAACTCAGCTGACACTTATCACTTTAACTCAGCTGACACTTATCACTTTAACTCAGCTGACACTTATCACTTTAACTCAGCTGACACTTATCACTTTAACTCAGCTGACACTTTTATCTTCCTCTTCACTATGTAAGTGCAGCGTTTATATTTAATAGTTTTATTGGGTAACCCTTCATGAACTTCCTCTTCGTTCAACTGCGAGGAATCTGGATCAGTAGAATAACAGGTAATACGATAGTGGTCGTCATCGTAATGATGAAGCAACATCTACCTTCAGTGATGCAGCAAGATCTGCCCTAGATGACACAGCAGCATTGTCTTGGGATCGACTCTGTGGCTTGTAAACAAGAAGTTGCAGTCGATGTTAGAACAGTATTTTGAGAGGCTCGAACGATTGGGAAGTAAGTATTCATGTTTGGGGATAGGTCTTGAGTCTTCACTCTCAGGTTTTCCTGAGTCACCTATGGTAAGTGGGTAGCTGGGTCAGTGGATGTGGTTAGCAGCACTTCACAAGGAGATACCAAAGGTTCTTCGCCCTGAGGAGCAGATCACTTGGGAAGTATAGCTGGGGTCTCTCAGCTGTCATAACGTTGTAGGGTGATAGAAGCCATAGCTAACGCCAGGTCAGGAGGTTAATTGAGGCTGGGAAAGCTGCATATGTTTGTTTTGTAGAAGAGATCTTCGTATCTCTTGTCCTTTTCCTTGAAAAGGAATCTGTCTACATAATACAAGTCTTAACACATCTTCAGTTTCCATATTTCTTCATCCGGGATTGCCGTTTCAAGGCATAAGTTATCCTCGGCAAATCCACCATGGAACAATCCTCGAACCCTTTCATAATGCTTCCATGTGGTGATGTGACCAAGAATACCAGCCAGGCACTTGCTAGCATCAGTTTCAACATTTCCACTGTAAACGTATCCTCTGTCAAAGATCTCACTATGGAACGTAGCCCAACACCTCTAACCTCAACAGGCGTCTACATCATCCCCTGTGAATATTGTCCCAAGAAATATTTAGGGGAAACAGGCAGAAATCTTTCGGTCCACCTGAACGAACACCGAAACGCCAGCAATAGAGACGATTTAAAGAACGCCTGTGTTCTTGCGCAGAGACTCTACGGGACATTTGATGAATTACAACTAGGCACAACTCGTCCTCACGATGTCTAGAAACCTCGCTAATCAACACCATAGAACAAAACACAGGAAGCTACAAAATTTTAAAATTACTGGCATGACACTTAACCAGGCAAAGCACCACCTAACATAGGAATCACATGACCTCATTGCCTACCTGACCTCATCTCAAATATAGCATTTTTCAGGTCACTGTGTGTCACACCTCACTCTCCGCCTGTATATAAACTGCTATTTTTAAAGTGTTAGAAGTGATCAAGATCCCAGGACCGAAACGTTTTAGAATAAATGTCCTAGTGTTTGATCACCTGTCTTCCTGAACCAGTCAGATGTTGACAGTTGCGACAGTCAGATGTTGACAGTTGCGACAGTCAGGTGTTGACAGTTGCGACAGTCAGATGTAGACAGTTGCGACAGTCAGGTGTTGACAGTTGCGACAGTCAGGTGTTGACAGTTGCGACAGTCAGGTGTTGACAGTTGCGACAGTCAGGTGTTGACAGTTGCGACAGTCAGGTGTTGACAGTTGCGACAGTCAGGTGTTGACAGTTGCGACAGTCAGGTGTTGACAGTTGCGGCAGTCAGGTGTTGACAGTTGCGACAGTCAGGTGTTGACAGTTGCGACAGTCAGGTGTTGACAGTTGCGACAGTCAGGTGTTGACAGTTGCGACAGTCAGGTGTTGACAGTTGCGACAGTCAGGTGTTGACAGTAACACAGGTGTGGAGAGTGGCAACAAGTACTGGTGTACATTGTGGATTATTTCCTAATGCGCTCCAGATGTTTTGTATTTATTAACATAATATCTGTCAGAGGTTACTGTACTAGAGGCATCTCATTGTTCTCTGAAGCAGAGGTTACTGTACTGGAGGCTTCTCATTGTTCTGGAAACAGAGGTTGCTGTACTGGAGACCATAAATTGTTCTCTGAAGCAGATGTTACTGTACTGGAGGCTTCTGTCTCAAGCCGTTACTATACTGAGACTCTCATTGTCTCTGAAGCAAGGGTACTGTACTGAGGCTTCAAATTGTTTCTACAGAGGTTACTGTACGAGGCTTCTCATTGTTCTCTGAAGCAGAGGTTACTGTACTGGAGGCTTCTCATTGTTCTCTGAAGCAGAGGTTACTGTACTGGAGGCTTCTCATTGTTCTCTGAAGCAGAGGTTACTGTACTGGAGGCTTCTCATTGTTCTCTGAAGCAGAGGTTACTGTACTGGAGGCTTCTCATTGTTCTCTGAAGCAGAGGTTACTGTACTGGAGGCTTCTCATTGTTCTCTGAAGCAGAGGTTACTGTACTGGAGGCTTCTCATTGTTCTCTGAAGCAGAGGTTACTATACTGGAGGCTTCTCATTGTTCTCTGAAGCAGAGGTTACTGTACTGGAGGCTTCTCATTGTTCTCTGAAGCAGAGGTTACTGTACTGGAGGCTTCTCATTGTTCTCTGAAGCAGAGGTTACTATACTGGAGGCTTCTCATTGTTCTCTGAAGCAGAGGTTACTGTACTGGAGGCTTCTCATTGTTCTCTGAAGCAGAGGTTACTATACTGGAGGCTTCTCATTGTTCTCTGAAGCAGAGGTTACTGTACTGGAGGCTTCTCATTTGTTCTCTGAAGCAGAGGTTACTATACTGGAAGGCTTCTCATTGTTATGATGGGTAAAAGGACACAAATGCAAGCTAATGTGACTATTTATTGTGGCAACGTTTGCTCTCCAGGAGCTTTGCAATACCGTTACAAGCAATACATGGACATACAGGGTATATATTAGCTTAAGATATAATAATAATACTAGAAGTAGTATTGCATTAGTAGTATTACTACTACTAGTATTACTATTAGTATTACTACTACTAGTATTACTATTAGTATTACTACTACTAGTATTACTTAGTATTACTACTATTAGTATTACTACTATTATATTACTACTATTAGTATTACTACTATTAGTATTACTATTAGTATTACTACTAGTATTACTATTAGTATTACTATTAGTATTACTACTAGTATTACTACTAGTATTACTATTAGTAGTATTACTACTAGTATTACTATTAGTATTACTACTAGTATTACTATAGTAGTATTACTACTAGTATTACTACTAGTAGTATTACTACTAGTATTACTACTAGTATTACTAGTAGTAGTATTACTAGTATTACTACTAGTAGTATTACTACTAGTATTACTACTAGTAGTAGTATTGCTAATAGTAGTAGTAATACTACTAGTAATAATTGTAATACTACTTGAAAAATCAACTTGTACATGAGTAAAAATGTTATAAAATGTTATTACTTGGGTAGCATAAAAATAGGTTGGAAAAATATTTCTGTTAGTGGTTGTATTTGAGAAGGTGTGAGTGTTCTTCCTGTGTTGTGTTCTTGTGTAGTATCAGCAGCAGCAACTATGTGATGCCAGGGTTCATTGTTTTGAGGAGGATTCTTGCTTATACTTCAGAGATGATGAAGCTGCCTTTATTTTGTTTATTTGTGTTAGAAACGGCAATTAATGATGATTCAAGGCATTTGAAATTAGGTTATTTGATCACTAGCTAAAAATTACAGACCAGTAGCCCTAACTTCTCACATCATAAAAATCTTTGAAAGAGTGATGAGACGGCAGATTACAAAATTCATGGACCAGCACAACCAACATAACCCGAACCAGCATGGCTTTAGAGCGGGACGATCATGCCTGTCACAGCTGCTGAACCATTATGACAGAATTACGGAGGCATTGGAGGACGACCAAAAAGCAGATGTGATTTACACAGATTTTGCAAAGGCGTTTGACAAATGCGATCATGGAGTGATAGCGCACAAAATGAGGGCCATAGGCATTACGGGAAAGGTAGGCAGATGGATATTTGAGTTCCTAACACACAGAACACAAAAAGTAGTAGTGAAGAGTTCAAGATCCAGCATCAGCGAGGTCAAAGCTCAGTGCCCCAAGGCACTGTCCTGGCACCTCTGCTGTTTCTCATCCTCATAGCAGACATAGATAAAAACACCCAGCAAACTTTTGTATCATCATTTGCAGATGACACTAAAATAAGCATGAAAGTCACTACGGTAGAAGACACTGAAAAATTACAGGAGGACATAAGCAGGGTCTTCCAGTGGGCAGTGGAGAACAACATGACGTTCAATGGTGATAAGTTTCAGCTGCTTAGGTATGGAAAAAATGAAGAACTCAAAAGGAACACTATATACAAAACTCAAGATGGTCACCATATAGAACGAAAGGAACACGTAAAGGACTTGGGAATAATTATGTCTGCTGATCTGTCGTTTAAAGACCATAACAAGACAAAGATCACAACAGCCAGGAAGATGACGGGGTGGGTATTGAGAACTTTCAAAACAAGGGAAATAATGCCGATGGTGACACTCTTCAAATCGCTAGTGCTCCCTCACTTAGAATACTGCTCAGTGCTGACGGCCCCGTTCAGGGCAGGAGCAATATCAGAGCTGGAACAAATTCAGAGATCGTTTACGGCTCACATTGAGCCATTGAAACATCTAAATTATTGGGAACGCCTTCAAGTCTCGAACATGTACTCATTGGAGCGGAGGAGAGAGAGATACATGATAATATATACCTGGAAAGTACTTGAGGGCCTAGTCCCAAATCTGCACACTGTCATAACAACATACTGGAGTGAGAGATATGGGAGGAAGTGTAAAATAAACCCAGTGAGGAGCAGGGTTGCGGTGGGGACAATACGGGAGCACTGTATTAACATCCGGGGTCCCAGACTATTCAACATCTTACCATAAGATATCAGACACACGGCTGGAAGCAGTGTAGAAACCTTCAAGAGGAAACTGGACAAGTATCTTCACGTGCCAGATCAACCAGGGTGTGATGGATACGTGGGGCAGTGGGCCTCCAGGAGCAACAGCCTGGTTGACCAGGCAAACACCAGACGAGCCTGGCCCATGGCCGGGTCTGAGAGAAGATAAACTCTCGAAACTCTTCAAAGGTATATCAAAGTTACTAGTCAGGCGTCGCTGAATATCATGAGGTGATTGACGGAATTACGGTGTTGTACGCAGGCGTTGTTTAAATTATCGTTCCTACATTGTGTTCATTGAGACGTGTTTTGAGGTTCCCTGCTCTTTCACTTACATATACATACTCTGTCACAGCCTCCACAAGGTATAGTGTAAACCCCTGCATTGACTGGTTCATGGTGCTTCGATTTGGTCCTTGTTAGATCCTTTATGGAAGTGCTGGATGCGATGGCGACTCTTTGTTAGGAGTAGTGTTGGTGCGTGGAGAATTAATGATCTGAAGGGCTCTTTTCTTTGTGCTCTGAAGCAGAAGTTACTGTACTGGGGGCTTCTCATTGTTCTCTTAAGCAGAAGTTACTGTACTTAAGGTTTCACAGTGTCCTCAACTGGATTCCAGTTTGAGGCTTCGTGGTTTCATTGATCGTTTGTGAAGGTTTCTAATGATATTAATAATGGTAATGGTGAGTGGTCTCTTTTCTCTCCAGTGAGTGGTCTCTTTTCTTCACTAGTTCACTCTACCCGTTCCTGTATGTTACTAGACTGTTCTTGTTACTAACTCAGGATGGTCGCTGCACCTGGCACTCTGGCACCTTCATAGGTGAGTCAACCAGACTGAAGTATCTTGCTAAGTGGTATCCATCAGGTGTAACAAGACAGGGTTGTTAGTGGTTCTGGCTGGACTGGTGGTAACAAGACATGGTTGTTAGTGGTTCTGGCTGGACTGGTGGTAACAAGACATGGTTGTTAGTGGTTCTGGCTGGACTGTGGTAACAGACATGGTTGTTAGTGGTTCTGGCTGGACTGGTGGTAACAAGACATGGTTGTTAGTGGTTCTGGCTGGACTGGTGGTAACAAGACATGGTTGTTAGTGGTTCTGGCTGGACTGGTGGTAACAAGACATGGTTGTTAGTGGTTCTGACTGGATTGGTGATGTGGAAATCGTAAGTGGGTGTTTATTTGTGAGGTATGGGCGTGGAGGTGGCGTGCGTAGTGTTCTTCCCCACGCCCTCTTCCTTCCACCTCTCTTCCTTTCTTCTCTGATCTCTTCCTTACCACACGCTTTCCCCAAGCTTTCTCTTTCTTATTCCTCATCACCTCTATCTCTTACTAATATCTCCTCTTCATCTTTCATTCTCCTTACCCTCTCCTATCATCTCTTTCATTTATAACACAAATTTTCCATTCCTCCCGTTCATCTTCATTTCCATCCTCTTACTTCTTCTTCAGCAGGCCACAATGGCCAGGTCACTCCCACTGCTTCTAGAGCAAAGTTAGTGGCCAGGTCCTACCCACTGCTTCTAGAGCAGGTCCACATGGCCAGGTCATCCCACTGCTAGAGCAGGCCACAGGGCTGGTCACTACCACTGCTTCTAGAGCAGGGCCACAATGACTAGGTCAATACCCACTGCTTCTAGAACAGGTCCACAGTGGCTAGGTCATACCCACTGCTTCTAGAGCAGGGCCACAGTGGCTAGGTCATACCCACTGCTTCTAGAGCAGGGCCACAGTGGCCAGGTCACTACCCACTGCTTCTAGAGCAGGGCCACAGTGGCCAGGTCATTACCCACTGCTTCTAGAGCAGGGCCACAGTGGCTAGGTCACTACCCACTGCTTCTAGAGCAGGGCCACAGTGGCCAGGTCACTACCCACTGCTAGAGCAGGGCCACAGTGGCTAGGTCACTACCCACTGCTTCTAGAGCAGGGCCACAGTGGCTAGGTCAATACCCACTGCTTCTAGAGCAGGTCCACAGTGGCTAGGTCAATACCCACTGCTTCTAGAGCAGGGCCACAGTGGCAGGTCATACCCACTGCTTCTAGAGCAGGGCCACAGTGGCAGGTCACTACCCACTGCTTCTAGAGCAGGGCCACAGTGGCCAGGTCACTACCCACTGCTTCTAGAGCAGGGCCACAGTGGCAGGTCACTACCCATTGCTTCTAGAGCAGGGCCACAGTGGCCAGGTCACTACCACTGCTTCTAGAGCAGGGCCACAGTGGCTAGGTCACTACCCACTGCTTCTAGAGCAGGGCCACAGTGGCCAATTCACTCCCCACTGCTTCTAGAGCAGGGCCATAGTGGCCAATTCACTACCCATTGCTTTTAGAGCAGGGCCATAGTGGCCAATTCACTACCCTTTGCTTCTAGAGCAGGGCCACAGTGGCTAGGTCACTACCCACTGCTTCAAGAGCAGGGCCACAGTGGCCAGGTCACTACCCACTGCTTCTAGAGCAGGGCCACAGTGGCCAGGTCACTACCCACTGCTTTAGAGCAGGGCCACAGTGGCCAGTCACTACCACTGCTTCTAGAGCAGGGCCACAGTGGCCAGGTCACTACCCACTGCTTCTAGAGCAGGGCCACAGTGGCCAGGTCACTACCCACTGCTTCTAGAGCAGGGCCACAGTGGCCAGGTCACTACCCACTGCTTCTAGAGCAGGGCCACAGTGGCCAGGTCACTACCCACTGCTTCTAGAGCAGGGCCACAGTGGCCAGGTCACTACCCACTGCTCCACTTACATCATGTTCTCAAGTGGATTTTATCGTCTTGCACTCTCTTGACATTTAAAATTCTCTCTCCCTCTCCCCTGTCTCCCCCTTCCTCCCCTCCTCTTTATCTCCCCTTCACCACATACTTATAGAGACAATTACCTCAGCTAAGGAAGACCAACACTAGCAGATTGGTTAAGTGTGTACGATACACTTTAATACCTCAGAGTTTTTACTGAGAATGTTTAAGTTGAAGCACTTCCCAATACCCTTCAGTTTACAGGTAAACACTTGGTATCCTAGCTCAGTGCGTTTATAAGTTCAACCCTGTCTAAGGTACACCACTGCTCTGTGTACGGTACACCACTGCTCTGTGTACGGTACACCACTGCTCTGTGTACGGTACACCACTGCTCTGTGTACGGTACACCACTGCTCTGTGTACGGTACACCACTGCTCTGTGTACGGTACACCACTCGCATCTGTGTACGGTACACATCTGCTCTGCGTGTTCAACCCTGTTAGGTACACCACTGCTCTGTGTACGGTACACCACTGCTCTGTGTACGGTACACCACTGCTCTGTGTACGGTACACCACTGCTCTGTGTACGGTACACCACTGCTCTGTGTACGGTACACCACTGCTCTGTGTACGGTACACCACTGCTCTGTGTACGGTACACCACTGCTCTGTGTACGGTACACCACTGCTCTGTGTACGGTACACCACTGCTCTGTGTACGGTACACCACTGCTCTGTGTACGGTACACCACTGCTCTGTGTACGGTACACCACTGCTCTGTGTACGGTACACCACTGCTCTGTGTACGGTACACCACTGCTCTGTGTACGGTACACCACTGCTCTGTGTACGGTACACCACTGCTCTGTGTACGGTACACCACTGCTCTGTGTACGGTACACCACTGCTCTGTGTACGGTACACCACTGCTCTGTGTACGGTACACCACTGCTCTGTGTACGGTACACCACTGCTCTGTGTACGGTACACCACTGCTCTGTGTACGGTACACCACTGCTCTGTGTACGGTACACCACTGCTCTGTGTACGGTACACCACTGCTCTGTGTAAGTGTTACGATCCTGGCCTGAGACCACTAATTAGTTTAGCGGTTATCGTAACAACAGTACAGCAGGTGCTAGGAATTATCAAAGTACAAGGCGAAATGAGATCTTTAAATGTTTTTCCAGATTTTATTTAAGAATATACTAAGATATTTAGGACACTTAGTAAAATAAAAATAATCTCATAACCTCCTTACTCATAGGAGGGTGTACACTATATAGTACTTTACTTTCACTCTTATAAGCACCACAAGTTACATTTGTCTGTACAGTCTTAATATAATAATACGTAAAGAGGATATATAAATGTGTTGTGGGGTTCTTTGCATAGATTTGGTAATATTAACAGACGATGAGCTTGGGTTTTGGTAGCGTTTAATGAGGCGTTGGATATATGGGAGCTGAGAGCCTATGCCTGTGTCCGTCTGTCCTGCACTCAGTCTCGATGGTAACTGAACACTAGGCCGCCTGGCGCTGAGGCATTCAAAAGGCAGGCCTATCATTGGCTGATGCCAGATCACATGGGCAGAGGTTGGAAATCACGTGAACAGCCGTGATGCAGCCGTTATAAGTACAACCCGTACAGCTCGGCATGCTACGTATGGCGTCTCGACATACAACTACACAAACTAAGGACAACAGGCAACAACTTTCAGCTGATTCTATACAATGTCAAAGTACACAACAGTTAACATTATACTTCACATGGATATTATCTTGACGGAATAATCTACATTACTATATGATGCATCATGATACATAGGAATTAATTAAATGAACTCATTCAAGAAAATCATGATAAAAGGGATAAAAAAAATTTAATTTGTTCGATCGAACTGTCTTCATGTGATCTACGAATTCTGAGGAAATAAATTACAAGAAGATAGTGATTAACAGACAAGGTAGATCTGGTGCACTCAAATCTATACTGTTAATTCTCAGAACTCGGAGAGAACGTGAACACACACAAAAAAAATTTGAGTGATACTAAGTAGATATTATAACACACAGTTAAACGCTTACTACATATTTATCTATACAGGTTAGTTACATTTAACCCCAACTCTGCTAGGGTGAGATTGATATAGGCAGTATAATTATCATCTCTGGGTGGATCAAACTCTGTTACAATAGGTAACTCAACTTCTGATTGAGGAGGATCTACACTGGTATCTACAAATGATACTTGAGGACTTCTCAACACTTGGCGTGTACGTAGGGAATAACGACATTCAGGTTGATCTGACTGATCATTAGAGGTAGAGGGTACAGCAACAGGAGAATTATCAGATTCTGTCTCACTTGTCTGATTATTAGGGTGACAGGGACTTCGTCATCATCATCGCATACTAACTTCATATGATCTAAATGCGATTCTTTAAACTGACCCGTGCTAATTTCTCTAACTTTATACTTGTTGCCATTAATATGTTCAACTACTCGATATGGGCAAACGAACTTTGATCGAGTTTTGGCATTGCTGACGTTTTATTAAAGTTGAACAACATGACTCTGGACCCTACTTGCCATCCCAAAGGTGAGAGAACTGAAGAGTCTCGGAGAGCCTCAGAGGGTAAGCTCACCACACCAGGGTGAGAGAACTGACCTGAGTACAGCCCCTACGTTTGACCTCTACTCGGTATAAAAGGGGGAGGGGACAAACGAGCTGCTCAGTACTTCACTCCTTACCTCTTTTGAAGTCTCCTACCTAAACACATACATAACTAATATAACATACATAACTAATATTGAGTCATATAATATTAAGAGAAAAACCTAGTTTTTCATTAAACTATGACAGGGCGTAGCAGTAAGGTACACAACTGCTCTTGTGTACGGTACACTACTGCCTCCAGGATGCCACCCACAACACTTTTCACATATTGACAGTTTGGTGAACAAAAAGTATATGGTGACTTACCCCTATGTCTCGTCTAAGGTGACTTGCCCCTATATCTCGTCTAAGGTGACTTGCCCCTATATCTCATGTAAAGAATCTTACCCATAAGTCTCTGCCCGCCCGGGTTTGTACCTGGTTCCTTCATTTGTGAGCTGAAGATTGTACCACTGAGCTACGGTGTCATCTTAAAGTCACATAACTATCACTTGGTCAAGTGAGTGTCCGTTACTACCATGATCTACCAGGCATGGTGCAAGCATGGACCCTCCAGGTAGTGCCAGGGTGGACCCTCCAGGTAGTGCAAGGGTGGACCCTCCAGGTAGTGCAAGGGTGGACCCTCCAGGTAGTGCCAGACAGGGAACACCAAGGGTTGCGATTATACCTATGTAAGAAGTGCGTGGCTGGTAGGGATTTGAGTGTTGGGGATTGTGTTAGGATATTGGAAAGGATGTTGGGGAGGGTGTTAGGATATTGGAGAGGATGTTGGGGAGGGTGTTAGGATATTGGAGAGGATGTTGGGGAGGGTGTTAGGATATTGGGGAGGATGTTGGGGAGGGTGTTAGGATATTGGAGAGGATGTTGGGGAGGGTGTTAGGATATTGGAGAGGATGTTGGGGAGGGTGTTAGGATATTGGAGAGAATGTTGGGGAGGGTGTTAGGATATTGGAGAGAATGTTGGGGAGGGTGTTAGGATGTTGGGGAGGGTGTTAGGATGTTGGGGAGGGTGTTAGGATATTGGAGAGGATGTTGGGAGGGGGTTAGGATATTGGAGAGGATGTTTGGGTGTTGGGGAGAATGTTAACGTATTGGGGAGGGTGTTAGCGTGCTGGGAGGATGTTGGTAGGGTGTTGGGGAGGATGTTAAGGTATTGGGGAGGGTGTTGTAGTATGTTGGGGTGTGGTCTTGGTGGAGCTGGGTTTTATTAGTATGGTAACTTCAGTATATCACTCAGTTCTTTATGGCCGTCAGTGTAACATCCATCTCGCTTAACAAAGGCACCATACTGGATGTGATTTTTACCCCTGGATTTAGCATATGAGAAAATATTTTGACTTTCTTTCCCTTTTTAATAACGGCTTTTTGGTTCCCATGTTTCTTCTGGACTCTGCATGATGCACTCAGTGTGCACTCGGTGTTTTCCATATCTCTAAACAGGGTTTCTTTTCACTCGTGAGAAGTGTGGAATTTTGAGAAGTTTTGTGATTCTTTATCTTCGTCAGTAGAGGAGCGCCTCTCTCTTTCTAACCTGTATCTTCTTGTGGAAACACACACTAGTGCCACTAACTCATCCTCTGCTTCATACCAGGTTCTGCACACTATCTTCCCACCATATTTCAGTAATGTCATTACTTGTTTGATCCCATTTAATGTATTTGTGGTTGAAGCTGAAGTCTTTAAATACATCATCATGGCTATTTCTGTGTTCCTGAGCACCAGTGTGTGTACTCGCCTAGTTGTGGTTGCAGGGGTCGAGACTCAGCTTCTGGCTCCGCCTCTTCACTGATCGCAACTGGGTACCTTCTCTCCCTGCTCCATGAGCTTTATCATACCTCGTCTTAAAGCTATGTATGGTTCCTGTCTCCACTACATCACTTGCTAGACTATTCCACTTCCTGACTACTCTATGGTTGAAGAAATACTTCCTAACATCCCTTTGACTCATCTCAGTCTTCAGCTTCCAGTTGTGCCCCTTGTTTCTGTGTTCCCTCTCTGGAACATCCTGTCACTATCTACCTTGTCGATTCCCACAGTATTTTGTATGTCGTTATCATGTCTCCTCTAACCCTTCTGTTCTCCAGTGTTGTTAGTCCTATTTCCCTCAACCTTTCTTCATAGGACAGTCCCCTGAGTTGTAGAACTAACCTTGTCGCAAACCTTTGCACTTTCTCTAATTTCTTGAGGTGCTTGACCAGGTGTGGGTTCCAGACTGGTGCTGCATACTCTAGTATGGGCCTGACGTACAGGTGTACAGTGTCTTGAACGATTCCTTGTTAAGGTAACGCGAACGCTAATCTTAGGTTTGCCAGTCGCCCATATGCTGCCGCAGTTATCTGGTTGATGTGTGCCTCCGGAGACGTGCTTGGTGTTATACTCACCCCAAGGTCTTTCTCCTTTGACGAGGTTTGTAGCCTTTGTCCACCTAGCCTGTACTCTGTCAGCGATCTTCTTTGCCCTTCACCGATCTTCATGACTTTGCATTTGGTGGGATTAAATTCGAGAAGCCAGTTGCTAGACCAGATGTCAGGATTGTCCAGGTCTCTTTGAAGTCCTGCTTGGTCCTCATCCGATTTGATTCTCCTCATTAATTTCACATCATCTGCGAACAGAGACATTTCTGAGTCTATCCCGTCCGTCATGTCATACACATATACCAAGAATAGCACTGGTCCTAGGACTGACCCCTGCGGTACCCGCTTGTACGGCCCACTGTGATACCTCATCACGCACCATGACCCGTTGTTGCCTCCTGTGAGGTATTCCTGATCCATTCCAGTGCCCTTCCTGTTATACACGCTTGGTCTTCCAACTTCTTTACTAATCTCATGTGAGGAACTGTGTCGAAGGCCTTCCTGCAGTCCAGGAAAATGCAATCAACCCACCCTTTCTCTCTTGTCTTACCTCTGTTACTTTATCATAGAACTCCAGGAGGTTTGTTACACAGGATTTGCCTTCCATGAATCCGTGCTGTCTGGCATTGATTATCCTGTGCCTTTCCAGATGCTCCACCATTCTTTTACTGATGATTTTCCAAGACTTTGCACACTATACACGTAAGTGACACCGGTCTATAGTTTAGGCCTTTTTTCTGTCTCCTTTTTAAAGATGGGGACTACATTGGCCTTTTCCATACGTCAGGTAGCTGCCCAGTTTCAAGGGATGTGTTGAATATTATGGTAAGTGGCACACTCAGTACCTCAGCTCCTCCTTAGGACCACGGGGAGATATTGTCCGGACCCATCGCCTTTGAGGTATCAAGGTTACTGAGTAACTGCTTCACCTCCTCCTCAGTTGTGTGTATGCCCTCCAGCACTTGATACATTCCTTGTTGGTGACGCACTCTGTCCTGTCCTGTGTGTTTCTCACCTAATTGTGGTTTCAGGGGTCGAGACTCAGCTCCTGGCCCCGCCTCTTCTGTCCGCTACTGGGTCTCTGCTCTCCCTGCTCCATGAGCTTTATCATACCTTGTCTTAAAAAATGTATGGTTCCTGCCTCCACTATATCGTTGCTGACTATTCCACTTCCTGACTACTTAGGCTGAAGAAATGCTTCCTAACATCCCTTTGACTCATCTGAGTCTTCAGCTTTCAGTTGTGCCTCCTTGTTTCTGTGTTCACTCTCAAAAATCCTGTCACTATCTACCTTGTCGATTCCCCGCAGTATTTTTTATGTCGTTATCATGTCCCTCTAACCCTTCTATCCTCCAGTGTTGTTAGTCCTATTTCCTCAACCTTTCTTCATGGACAGTCCCTGAGTTGTGGAACTAACCTTGTCGCAAACCTTTGCACTTTCTCTAATTTCTAACTGTTTTACCAGGTGTGGGTTCCAGACTGGAGCTGCATACTCAGGGATGGGCCTGACGTACACGGTGTACAGTGTCTTGAACGATTCCTTGTTAAAGGGAACGGAACGCTAATCTTAGGTTTGCCAGTCGCCCAAAGCTGCTGCAGTTATCTGGGTTTATGTTGCCCCCGGGGCGTGCTTGGCGATCTCCCCCCGGGCTTTTTCCTTTGCCCAGGTTTTAGCCTTTGTCCGCCTAGCCTGTACTCTGCACGGTCTTCTTTTCCCCTTTTCCGGGATTTTTGTGTACTCACCTAATTGTACTCACCTAATTGTGGTTAGGGGGCGGGCTCAGCTCCGGGCCCCCCCCCCGTTCTACTGGGTCTCTGCTCTCCCTGCTCCATGAGCTTTATCATACCTTTTCTTAAAAATATGTATGGGTTTCCCCCTTATTATCTTTTTTAGTCCATTCCACTTCCTGACTACTCTGTGGCTGAAGAAATGTTTCCTGACATCCCTTTGACTCATCTGAGTCTTACTTCCATTGTTTCCCCGTTTCTGTGTTCCCTCTAAACAACCTGTCACTATCTATTTCAATTCCCCCCAGTATTTTGTATGTCGTTATCATGTCTCCTCTGACCCTTCTTTCCCCCAGTGTTGTTAGTCCTTTTCCCCCAAACTTT
>WNWK01035506.1:0-19725 GCA_009830355.1 Cherax destructor | reverse complement strand
GATCTATAAAGCCGTAATATAACGTCTGACTTCTGTTGCTAACACTTCTGATATAAATCCCAGTACTCCATTTGCCTTACAGTAGCTTAGGCATTGCTGCTTTGGTTTAAGGTTCACGCTTAGCATCACTCCAGTCCTTCCGCAATCTGTAGGCTAAGTTCTACGTTATTTAACTTAAAGTGCTTGGCGTAGGACACTCCGAGCTTCAGAACCTTGCATTTATCTACATTGAACTGCATCTGCCACTTTTCTGACCACGAATTAAGTTTGTCTAAATCTTCCTGAAGTTCCCATGACATTTATTTGAATCAATTATCCTACCTATCTTCGTGTCAATGTAATTTGCTCATATCACTAGTAATTCTCTCAAGGTCATTGATATAATTATAAATAACAGGGCCTAAGACTGATCCCTGTGGAACAACACTTGTTACAAGTCCCCATTTGGATTTAACCCCATTTATGCACACTCTCTGCTTCCTATTGGTGAGTCATGACTCGATCCATGGAAAAATAAACACATAAGCAGTATAATGTGATCCTTTATTGACAACGTTTCGCCCACGCAGTGGGCTTTATCGAGTCACAGACAGATCTACCTGGAAAATGAGTAACATGAAGATATATATAGGGTATAGTCAGGTGGAGAATGCTGGGTCAGGTGGAGAAAGCTGTATGTGACAGTCTTAAAAGTAGTGTGATAGTTAAAAACATTGTGTGACTTAAATGATTAATGATACCCAGCATGGATTCACGAGGGGCCGTTCCTGCCTATCTAATTTATTAACCTTCTTCAGTAAAGCTTTGAGGCTGTTGATCACGATAAAGAATTCGATATTGTTTATTTAGACTTTAGTAAGGCTTTGATAGAGTACCGCACCAGAGACTGTTAAAGAAAGTGGCAGCTCATGGCATTGGGGGAAAAGTGCTGTCATGGATCGAGTCATGGCTCACCAATAGGAAGCAGAGAGTGTGCATAAATGGGGTTAAATCCGAATGGGGACTTGTAACAAGTGGTGTTCCACAGGGATCAGTCTTAGGCCCATTGTTATTTATAATATATATCAATGACCTTGATGAGGGAATTACTAGTGATATGAGCAAATTCGCCGACGACACGAAGATAGGTAGGATAATTGATTCAAACATAGATGTCATAGAACTTCAGGAAGATTTAGACAAACTTAATTCGTGGTCAGAAAAGTGGCAGATGCAGTTCAATGTAGATAAATGCAAGGTTCTGAAGCTCGGGAGTGTCCATAACCCAAGCACTTATAAGTTAAATAACGTAGAACTTAGCCATACAGATTGCGAGAAGGACTTGGGGTGATGGTAAGCAGCAACCTTAAACCAAGACAGCAATGCCTAAGCGTACGTAATAAGGCAAATAGATTACTGGATTTATATCAAGAAGTGTTAGCAACAGAAGTCCAGAGGTTATATTACAGCTTTATACATCATTAGTAAGGCCTCACCTAGATTACGCAGCTCAGTTCTGGTCTCCATATTACAGAATGGACATAAATTCGTTAGAAAACATTCAGCGTAGAATGACTAAATTAATACATAGCATTAGAAATCTTCCTTACGAAGAAAGATTGAAGACCCTAAAATTACATTCACTTGTAAGACGTAGAATGAGGGAGACATGATCGAGGTATACAAGTGGAAAATGGGTATTAACAAAGGGGATATAAATAAAGTCTTGAGGATATCTCTCCAAGAGAGAACCCCAATAATGGATTCAAGTTAGATAAGTTTAGATTTAGAAAGGATATAGGAAAGTATTGGTTTGGAAATAGGGTAGTTGATGAGTGGAACAGTCTGCCTAGTAGGGTTATTGAAGCTAGGACCTTGGGTAGTTTCAAATTTAGGTTGGATAAATTCATGAGTGAGAGGGGTTGGATTTGAGTGGGACTCGCGCATGAGTGGGTAGAATTGTCAAAGCTTATTTCTTGGGTAGCTTTGAAAATTGGGTTGAGCAAATATTCTGTTAGTGGGATGGATTGTGAAGGACCTGCCTAGTATGGGCCAACAGGCCTGCTGCAGTGTTCCTCCTTTCTTATGTTCTTATGTTCTTATGTGTACCATTCTTGAGTTCTAGGTGGGATAGCGTTGAAGAAGTTTCTTGGGTATAGGTTCAGCTATGTTGTAGAAGCCGTTGTTCTGGTTGAAGTTGTTGGATATACAGATGAGTGATGATTCTGGCTGGACAAATGCTTATGTGTTTATTTTTCCATTGTGTCGGTATTTTATACCATTTATTTCCACTCGATCCATGACAGCACTTTTCCCCCAATGCCATGAGCTGCCACTTTCTTTAACAGTCTCTGGTGCGGTACTCTATCAAAAGCCTTACTAAAGTCTAAATAAACAATATCGAATTCTTTATCGTGATCAACAGAATCAAAAGCTTTAGTGAAGAAGGTTAATAAATTAGATAGGCAGGAACGGCCCCTCGTGAATCCATGCTGAGTATCAATAATCAAATTATGGTTATCTAGATGGCTTCAATGGCAGCTATAGGGCAGCAATAGACAGAATTAGGAAGAAGGGTGGGAACCCTGTCATATGTGGTATTTTGCCAAGGAGAGGAGTTGGAAATGAATGGTTGTCCAGGGAAATTGGTGTCAATTGCTGGCTGGACAAATACTGTAAGGAAAATGCAGTAACATTCATTGATAGCTGATACCTCTTCTATAGCAGAAAGGATATGTATGCCAGTGATGGGGTTCACTTATCTAGGTTAAACTAATAAAAGTTAGTGGTATGGGTTATGGGGGGAAAACAGTGAAGTCCCAGTGTAGTAATATTATAAATTCTAGGGGAACTAGAAATAAGCAGAATAAGGTGGATATTGGAAAGACAGTGGCACTAGGTAACAAGGACAGTAATAGGTATAGTGGAAAAACAGAAATGAGTAGGAAGGGTAAAGAGAAAGGAAGGTCTTTAAATGTATATTACACCAATAGTCTTAGTGCTAGAAAAAAGATGGACGAGTTGAGATTACTTGCTAGTGCGGGTAATATTGATGATTTTGCATTAACTGAGACATGGTTTAATATGAAAAATCGGGACATGCACTCTATGTCCTTGATCATTTAAGTTGTTGCATTAAAAAGGGTATAAAGTCTAAAATAACACATACAAAGTCTGTCTGGGAAGAATTTTCAGAGGGGTGTGAAAAATTGATTTTAGGCGTGATTTACCGTCCTCCAAACTTAGATAGGGAACAAGGGAGACTACTTTGGGAGGAAATTGTTAAGGCCACAAGGCACGATAACTTAGTAATTCTAGGGGACTTTAACTTTAGTCAGATTGATTGGAATTTCTTGACAGGGAATTCAGAATCTTAACGACTTTTTAGAAGTAGTTCAGAATTGTTTTTTGAAGCAGTTTGAGACAGAACCTACAAGGGGAAATAACCTACTTGACTTGGTTCTGGCAAGCAAGGAATCCCTTGTAAATAATTTAGAAATTAGAGAGGAACTCGGCTCAAGCGACCACAAGTCAATTACCTTTAGCATTGAATGGATGTAAGATAGTAGGGATAATTCAGTATCAGTTCCAGACTTTCGCTTAGCAGATTATAATGGGTTTAGAGAACACTTATCAACTGTGGACTGGCGTTACGAAGCGAGTTATCAATATGACAGCTTTCTTAACAATATACAGGCTGCCCAAAGAACATTTATCCCATATAAAGAAATTAGATAAAGTAGAAATGACCCAAAATGGATGAATAATAGGCTCAAATATCTTTTAGAAAAGAAGAAAGGAATTTATAGGCGCATAAAAAGAGGTGAGGATCATCTTATAAATCAGTATACTGACATTAAGAGGGACGTTAAAAAGGGTATAAGAAAAGCTAAACGAGACTATGAAATTAAAGTTGCTAGGGATTCAAAAACTAACCTAAAAAGTTTTTTCCAGGTTTATAGAACAAAAGTTAGGGATAAGATAGGTCCCCTTAAAATAACTCTGGGCATCTTACTGACAAGGAGAATGATATGTGATCTATTTTTTAATAATTATTTTCTCTCAGTTTTCACACAGGAAGACACTCTACAAAGGGGGCAGTAAAGCAATAGCAAAGAACTACAGACAAATAGCGCAACCGTCCCATATCATAAAAATCTTTGAAAGGGTTCTAAGAAGCAAGATCGCCACTCATGTTGATACCCATCAATTGCACAACCCAACTACTGGACCACTACGACAAGGTCCTGGATGCTCTAAAAGACAAACAGAATGCAGATGTTATATACACAGACTTTGCAAAAACCTTTGACAAGCGTGACCATGGTGTAATAGCACACAAAATGCGTGATAAAGGAATAACAGGAAAAGTTGGTAGATGGATCTATAATTTCCTAACAAGTAGAACACAAAGAGTAGTAGTCAACAGAGTAACGTCTGAGGCAGCTACTGTGAAAAGCTCTGTTCCACAAGGCACAGTACTTGCTCCCATCCTGTTCCTCATCCTCATATCGGACATAGACAGGGATATAAGCCACAGTGCCGTGTCTTCCTTTGCAGATGACATCCGAATCTGTATGACAGTGTCCTCCGTTGAAGACACTGCAAGACTCCAAGCAGACATAAACCAAATCTTTAAATGGGCTGCAGAAAACAATATGAAGTTCAATGATGAGAAATTTCAATTACTCAGATACGGAAAAAGTGAAGAAATTAAAATCTCATTGGAGTACAAAACTAATTCCAACCACACAATAGAGCGAAAAACTAATGTCAAAGACCTGGGAGTGATCATGTCAGAGGATCTCACCTTCAAGGACCATAACACCATAGCAATTGCATCTGCTAGAAAAATGACAGGATGGATAATGAGAACCTTCAAAACCATGGATGCCAAGCCCATGTTGACACTTTACAGATCGCTTGTTCTATCTAGGCTGGAATATTGCTGCACACTAAATGCACCTTTCAAGGCGGGTGAAATTGCTGACCTTGAAAATGTGCAGAGAACCTTCACGGCACGCATAACTGCGATAAACCACCTCAACTACTGGGAACGCTTGAAGTTCCTAAACCTCTCTAGAACGCAGGCGGGAGAGATACATTATTATATACACATGGAAAATTCTCTGGGGATTAGTACCAAACTTGCACACGAAAATCACTCCCTACGAAAGCAAAAGACTCAGCAGGCGATGTAACAAACCCCCAATGAAGAGCAGGGGTGCCACTAGCACGTTGAGGGACAACACAATAAGTGTCAGGAGCCCAAGATTGTTCAACTGCCTCCCAGCATACATCAGCGGGATTACCAGCAAACCCCTGGCTGTCTTCAAGCAGGCACTGGAGGGGCACCTAAAGTCGGTAACTGCCCAGCCAGGCTGTATTTCGTACGTTGGGTTGTGTGCGGCCAGCAGTAACAGCCTGGTTGATCAGGCTTTGGTCCAACATGAGGCCTGGTCACGGACCGGGCCGCGGGGGCGGTGATCCCTGCAATTCTCTCAAGGTAAACTCCAGGTAAATAATATCCAAGTAATTATTTTTTACAGAGGCCCAGAAGAAGATAAATTATGTAATATCACTAGCAAAAGGGTTATGAAACAACTAGACCGACTGAAACAAAATAAATCGCCGGGTCCTGATGAGCTTTTTGCAAGGGTTCTTAAGGAATGCAAAATGGAACTCTGTGAACCAATATCTAACATTTTTAATTTATCTTTTAAAACAGGTGTAGTGTCTGATATGTGGAAGATGGCTAATGTAATTCCTATTTTTAAAGCAGGGGACAAGTCACTACCGTCAAATTACCGCCCAATAAGCCTGACCTCAATTATAGCCAAATTACTAGAGTCAATTATAGCTGATATTATAAGAAACCATCTCGATAAACATAATTTGATTAATGATACTCAGCATGGATTCACGAGGGGCCGTTCCTGCGTAACTAATTTATTAACTTTCTTCGGTAAAGCTTTTGAGGCTGTTGATCACGATAAAGAATTCTATATTGTTTAATTAGACTTTAGTAAGGCTTTTGATAGAGTACCGCACCAGAGACTGTTAAGGAAAGTGGCAGCTCATGGAATTGGGGGAAAAGTGCTATCATGGATCGAGTCATGGCTCACCAATAGGAAGAAGAGAGTGTACTTAAATGGGGTTAAATCCGAGTGGGGATCTGTAACAAGTGGCGTTCCACAGGGATCAGTTTTGGGCCCGTTGTTGTTTATAATATATATCAATGACTTTGACGAGGGAATTACTAGTGATATGAGCAAATTCGCCGACGACACGAAGATAGGTAGGATAATTTATTCAAACGTAGATGTCAGGGAACTTCAGGAAGATTTAGACAAACTCAATTCGTGGTCAGAAAAGTGGCAGATGCAGTTCACTAGAGTCACCATCGCTTCCAGTACTTCAATAAAGGATCTAACACTAGAGTCACCATCGCTTCCAGTACTTCAATAAAGGATCTAACCAGGACAAAATCCAAGCACCTTGAACCAGTCAACGCAGGGGTCTACACTATACCTTGTGGAGGCTGCGACAGAATTTATGTAGGAGAAACAGCAAAAAACCTCGAAACACGCCTCAATGAACACATTAATGCATGTAGGAACGATAACCTGAACAACGCCTGCGTACAACACCGAAATTTCAACAATCATCTCATGAAATTCAAAGACGCCCGACTAGTAATCAAAGAAACTAATTTCCGTAGACGCAAGTGCCTTGAATCAGCACTTATCGCTGTTTCTAACACAATTAAACAAAACAAAGGCAGCTTCACCATCTCTGAAGTCTTAGCAAGAGTCCTCCTGAAAACAGTGAACCCTACCATCACATAGTCTCTTCTGCTAATTCAACACAAGCACATCGTAGATGTGGAACACTCCTACAGTCCTTCTCTATTCCAACCTCCAGCAGAAATATTTGTCTAACCTAATTTTATACTACCCATGTAATTGTTTTATCACCTTTTACTCATGTGCAAATTGATTGTTCTACCTTATTGTATTACTACTACTACTACAACTTATATCACTACTACTTCTACCACCACTAGTATTACACCTCACTTGGAGAGTATATATATACCCTCTGTGTCCATGTATCGCTTGTAACGGCTTGAAAAAGCTCCTGGAGAGCGAAACGTTGCCACAATATAATGTCACATTAGTTGCATTTGTGTCCATTTACTTAACAGCCTGTATAGTGTTCAGAAAACTGTCATATTGATAGCTCTCTTCGTTACCCCAGTCCACAGATGATAAGTGTTCTCTAAGCCCATTGTAATCTGCTTAGTGAAAGTCAGGGACCATTACTGAATTATCCCTACTGTCATACATCCATTCAATGTTAAAGCTAATTGATTTGTGGTCGCTTGTGCCAAGTTCCACTGTAATTTCTAAATTAATAAAAATGGTTTCCTTGTTTGCAAGAACCAAGTCAAGTAGGTCATTTCCCATTGTAGGTTCTGTCACAAACTGCTTCAAAAAACAATCCTGAACTACTTCTAAAAAGTCGTTAGATTCTAAATTCCCTGTCAAGAAATTCCAATCAATTTGAGTAAAGTTAAAGTCCCCTAGAATTACAACGTTATCATGCCTTGTGGCCTTAACAGTTTCCTCCCAATGTAGTCTCCCTTTTTCCCTATCTAAGTTTGGAGGACGGTATATCACGCCTAAAATCAATTTTTCACACCCCTCTGAAAATTCTATCCAGACAGACTCTGTATGCATATTTCAGACTTTATACCCACTTTTATGCAACAATTTATATGATCACGAACATAGAGTGCCACACCACCCCCCTTACCGATACTTCTGTCTACTTGGAACAATTTAAAACCCTGGATGTGACATTCAACAGGCATGTTCCGATTTTTCATATTAAACCATGTCTCAGTTATTGCAAAAACATCAATATTACCCGTACTTGCAACTAATCTCAACTCGTCCATCTAATTCCTAGCACTACGACTATTGGTGTAATATACATTTAAAGACCCTCCTTTCTCTTTACCCTTCCTGCTCATTTCTGTTTTTCCACTATACCTATTACTGTCCTTGTCACCTAGTGCCACTGGCTTTCCAGTATCAACCTTATTCTGTCTATTACTAGTTCCCCTAGAACTCATAATATTAATACACTGGGATTTCACTGTTTTTTCCCCAAAACCCATACCACTAACTTTTTCTAGTTTAAACCCCTAACAGCTCCCTCCACTGCAGTTGCCAGTGCCCCCACCCCAGACCTGGATAAGTGAACCCCATCCCTGGCATACACATCATTTCTACCATAGAAAAGGTCCCAGTTGTCAATGAATGTTACTGCATTTTCCTTACAGTATTTGTCCAGCCAGCAATTGACACCAATTGCCCTGGACAGCCATTCATCTCCAACTCCTCTCCTTGACAAAATACCACATATGACAGGGTTCCCACCCTTCTTCCACGCATCTACAACTCTGTTCGAAAACCAGTACTTGCCTATGTCCTTTCTAAATCTAAATTTATCCAATTTAAATCCGGATTTTCTGGTTCTTACTTGGTTCGATATCCTCAGTATTTTATTAATATCTCCTTTGTTTATGCCTATCATCCACTTGTACACCTCAATGATATCTCCCCTCATTCTACGTCTCTCCAGAGAGTGGAGATTCAACGCTCTAAGTCTATCTTCATACGGGAGATTTCTTATACTGTAAATCTTTGAAAGGGTTCTAAGAAGCAAGATCGCCACTCATCTTGATACCCATCAATTGCACAACCCAGGGAAGCATGGGTTTAGAGCAGGCCGCTCCTGTCTGTCCCAACTACTGGACCACTACGACAATTTCCTGGATGCTCTAGAAGACAAACAGAATGCATATGTTATATACACAGACTTTGCAATAGCCTTTGACAAGTGTGAACATGGTGTGATAGCACACAAAATGCGTGATAAAGGAATAACAGGAAAAGTTGGTAGATGGATCTATAATTTCCTAACAAGTAGAACACAAAGAGTAGTAGTCAACAGAGTAAAGTCTGAGGCAGCTACTGTGAAAAGCTCTGTTCCACAAGGCACAGTACTTGCTCCCATCCTGTTCCTCATCCTCATATCGGACATAGACAGGGATATAAGCCATAGTGCTGTGTCTTCCTTTGCAGATGACACCCGAATCTGTATGACAGTGTCCACCGTTGAAGACACTGTAAGACTCCAAGCAGACATAACCCAAATCTTTAAATGGGCTGCAGAAAACAATATGAAGTTCAATGTTGAGAAATTTCAATTACTCAGATACGGAAAAAGTTAAGAAATTAAAATCTCATCGGAGTACAAAACTAATTCCAACCACACAATAGAGCAAAAAACTAATGTCAAAGCCCTGGGAGTGATCATGTCATAGGATCTCACCTTCAAGGACCATAACACCGTAGCAATTGCATCTGCTAGAAAAATGACAGGATGGATAATGAGAACCTTCAAAACCAGGGATGCCAAGCCCATGTTGACACTTTACAGATCGCTTGTTCTATCTAGGCTGGAATATTGCGGCACACTAACTGCACCTTTCAAGGCGGGTGAAATTGCTGACCTTGAAAATGTGCAGAGAACCTTCATGGCAGCATAACTGTGATAAACCACCTCAATTACTGGGAACGCTTGAAGTTCCTAAACCTGTACTCCCTAGAACGCAGGCGGGAGAGATACATCATTATATACAAGTGGAAAATTCTCGAGGGATTAGTACCTAACTTGCACACGAGAGTCACTCCCTACGAAAGCAAAAGACTCGGCAGGCGATGTAACATCCCCCCAATGAAAAGCAGGGGTGACACTAGCACGTTGAGGGACAACACAATAAGTGTCAGGGGCTCAAGATTGTTCAACTGCCTCCCAGCATACATCAGGGGGATTACCAATAGACCCCTGGCTGTCTTCAAGCAGGCACTGGACAGGCACCTAAAGTCGGTATCTGACCAGCCAGGCTGTGGTTCGTACGTTGGACTGCGTGCGGCCAGCAGTAACAGCCTGGTTGATCAGGCTCTGGTTCAACATGAGACCTGGTCATGGACCGGGCCGCGGGGTCGTTGACCCCTGGAATGCTCTCCAGGTAGACTCCACGTAGTCATTCTTCTCTGTATGTTCTCCAATGAATCTATATCCATTCTGTAAAATGGAGACCAAAACTGAGCTGCATAATCCAAATGAGGCCTCACTAGTGATGTATAGAGCTGTAAAATAACTTTTGGACTTCTGTTGCTTATACTTCTTGAAATAAATCCTAGTAATCTGTTAGCCTTATTGCCACAATTAGGCACTGTTGTCTTGGATTTAGATTCCTGCTTACCATGACTCCTAAGACCTTATTTATATCCCCTTTGTTAATACCCATTTTTCACTTGTATACCTCGATCATGTCTCCCCTCATTCTACGTCTTACAAGTGAATGTAATTTTAGGGTCTTCAATCTTTCTTCGTAAGGAAGATTTCTAATGCTATGTATTAATTTAGTCATTCTACGCTGAATGTTTTCTAACGAATTTATGTCCATTCTGTAATATGGAGACAAGAACTGAGCTGCGTAATCTAGATGAGGCCTTACTAATGATGTATAAAGCTGTAGTATAACTTATGGACTTATGTTGCTTACACTTCTTGATATAAATCCCAGTAATCTATTTGCCTTATTACGTACGCTTAGGCATTGCTGTCTTGGTTTAAGGTTGCTGCTTACCATAACCCCCAAGTCCTTCTCGCAATCTGTATGGTTAAGTTCTACGTTATTTAACTTATAAGTGCTTGGATTATGGACACTCCCGAGCTTCAGAATCTTGCATTTATTTACATTGAACTGCATCTGCCACTTTTCTGACCAGGTATTGAGTTTGTCTAAATCCTCCTGAACTTCCTTGACATCTACATTTGAATCAATTATCCTACCTATCTTCGTGTCATCGGCGAATTTGCTCATGTCACTAGTAATTCCCTCATCAAGGTCATTGATATATATTATAAACAACAACGGGCCTAAGACTGATCTCTGTGGAACACCACTTGTTACAGATCCCCACTCGGATTTAACCCCATTTATGCACACTCTCTGCTTCCTATTGGTGAGCCATGACTCGATCCATGACAGCACTTTTCCCGCAATGCCATGAGCTGCCACTTTCTTTAACAGTCTCTGGTGCAGTACTCTATCAAAAGCCTTACTAAAATCTAAAACAATATCGAATTCTTTATCGTGATCAACAGCCTCAAAAGCTTTACTAAAGAAGGTTAACAAATTAGATAGGCAGGATCGGCCCCTCGTGAATCCATGCTGAGTATCATTAATCAAATTTTGGTTATCTAGATTACTTCTAATAATATCAGCTATAATTGACTAGTAATTTGCCTACAATTGAGGTTAGGCTTATTGGGCGGTAATTTGACGGTAGTGACTTGTCTTCTGCTTTAAAAATAGGAATTATATTAGCCATCTTCCACATATCATACACTACACCTGTTTGAAGAGATAAATTAAAGATGTTAGATATTGGTTCACAGAGTTCCATTTTGCATTCCTTAAGAACCCTTGCAAAAAGCTCATCACGACCCGGCGATTTATTTTGTTTCAGTCGGTCTAGTTGTTTCATAACCATTTTGCTAATGACTGTGATATTACATAATTTATCTTCTTCATGGCCACTATAAAAAATAATTACTGGGATATTATTAATGTCTTCCTGTGTGAAAACCGAGAGAAAATAATTATTAAAGATAGAGCACATATCATTCTCCTTGTCAGTAAGATGACCAGAGGAAAGATAAACACATAAACAGTATAATGTGATCCTTTATTGACAACGTTTCGCCCACTGCTTATGTGTTTATCTTTCCATTGTGTCGGTATTTTATACCATTTATTTTCAAGATTCCCAGAGTTATTTTTAAGGGACCTATCTTATCCCTAACTTTTGTTCTATAAACCTGGAAAACTTTTGGGTTAGTTTTTGAATCCTAGCAATTTTAATTTCATATTCCCGTTTAGCTTTTCTTATACCCTTTTTAACATCCCTCTTAATGTCAGTATACTGATTTATAAGATGACCCTCACCTTTATTTATGCGCCTATAAATTCCTTTCTTCTGCCCTAAAAGATATTTGAGCCTATTATTCATCCATTTTGGGTCATTTCTACTTGATCTAATTTCTTTATACGGGATAAATGTTCTTTGGGCAGCCTGTATAGTGTTAAGAAAGCTGTCATATTGATAGCTCTCTTCGTTAACCCAGTCCACAGTTGATAAGTGTTCTCTAAGCCCATTATAATCTGCTAAGCGAAAGTCTGGGACTGTTACTGAATTATCCTTACTATCATACATCCATTCAATGCTACAGGTAATTTACTTGTGGTCGCTTGTGCAGAGTTCCTCTGTAATTTCTAAATTATTAACAAGGGTTTCCTTGTTTGCCAGAACCAAGTCAAGTAGGTTATTTCCCTTGTAGGTTCTGTCACAACTGCTTCAAAAAACAATCCTGAACTACTTCTAAAAATTCGTTAGATTCTAAATTCCCTGTCAAGAAATTCCAATCAATCTGACTAAAGTTAAAGTCCCCTAGAATTACTACGTTATCGTGCCTTGTGGCCTTAACAATTTCCTCCAGAGTAGTCTTCCTTGTTCCCTATCTAAGTTTGGAGGAAGGTATATCATGCCTAAAATAAATTTTTCACACCCTCTGAAAATTCTATCCAGACAGACCCTGTATTATTTCAGACTTTATGCCCGTTTTTATGCAACAATTTAAATGATCACGGACATAAAGTGCCACGCCACCCCTTCCCGATACCTCTGTCTACTTGGAACAATTTAAAACCCTTAATGTGACATTCAGCAGGCAAGTCCCGATTTTCATATTAAACCATGTCTCAGTTATTCCAAAACGTCAATATTACCCGCACTAGCAAGTAATCTCAACTCGTCCATTTTATTCCTAGCACTACGACAATTGGTGTAATATACGTTTAAAGACCCTCCTTTCTCTTTACCCTTCCTGCTCATTTCTGTTTTTCCACTATACCTATTACTGTCCTTGTCATCTAGTGCCACTGGCTTTCCAGTATCCACCTTATTCTGCCTATTACTAGTTCTCCTAGAACTTATAATATTACTACCCTGGGACTTCACTGTTTTCCCCAAAACCCATACCGCTAACTATTTCTAGTTAAAACCCTAACAGCTCCCTCCACTGCAGTTGCCAGTGCCCCCACCCTGACCTGGATAAGTGAACCCCATCCCTGGCATACATGTCATTTCTGCCATAGAAGAGGTCCCAGTTGTCAATGAATGTTACTGCATTTTCATTAAGTATTTGTCCAGCCAGCAGTTGACACCAATTGCCCTGGACAGCCATGCATTTGCAGCTCCTCTCCTTGGCAAAATACCACATATGACAGGGTTCCCACCTTCTTCCTAATTATGTCTATTGCTGACCTAAATCTGCTAGTCAGGTCCTTACCCTACGTCTGCCAACATCGTTGCCTCCAGCACTGAGACAGATAATAGGATTGCTCCCATTACCTCTCATGATGTCGTCCAGACGGCTAACAATATCCTCCATTCCAGCCGCAGGAAAGCAAACCCTCTGTCTCCTCCTATCCTTCAAACAGAAGGCCCTATCAATGTACCTAACCTGGCTGTCCCCAACAACAACAATGTTTTTACCTTCCTTGGTGTCGTTCGTCGTGACGCTCCCAGAAGTCGACTCACATTCATCGGGTAGCACGGAGAATCGGTTCGATGTTTCCACAACAGTTTCCTGGATTTCCGTGGATTCTCCTCTCCATCCGTCCTCTGATCCTTAACTTTGTCCCATGCATTCCAGCCACTGTCCAGGTTCCTTTCTTGGCTTGAGGATTCTCAACAGGAGGATTACTACGAATCCTCTTGTTTTCCTCAGTCAGTCGCTGTATCTCAAGCTTAGCTACCCTCAGTTCTTCCTTTAGTTGCTGGTAGAGTAGCTCAAGTGAGGACATCTTGTTCAGATTCACAGAGAGCACACATGAGCTTTATCATACCTCGTCTTAAAGCTATGTATAGTTCCTGCCTCCACTACATCACTTGCTAGACTATTCCACTTCCTAACAATTCTATGGGTGAAGAAATACTTCCTAACATCCTTTTGACTCATCTGAGTCTTCAACTTCCAACTGTGACCCCTTGTTTCTGTGTCACATCTTTAGAACATCCTGTCTCTGTCCACCTTATCTGTTCCACTCAGTATTTTGTATGTCGTTATCATGTCTCCCCTAACCCTCCTGTCTTCCAGTGTCGTCAGGCCGATTTCTCTTAACCTTCCGGAACTAACCTTGTTGCAAACCTTTGCACTTTCACTAATTTCTTGACGTGCTTGACTAGGTGTGGGTTCCAAACTGGTGCTGCATACTCCAGTATAGGCCTGACGTACACAGTGTACAGTGTCTTGAACGTTATTCTCATGTTTACCAGGCGCCCATATGCTGCAGCAGGTATCTGGTTGATGTGTGCTTCCGGAGACGTGTGTGTGTGTGTGTGTGTGTGTGTGTGTGTTTGTGTGTGTGTGTGTACTCACCTATTTGCACTCACCTATTTGTGGTTGCAGGGCCGAGTCATAGCTCCTGGCCCCACCTCTTCACTGATTGCTACTAGGTCCTCTCTCTCCCTGCTCCATGAGCTGCGTGAGCAAATTATGTCCTAGAATTTTGTATTGATAAAGCCACTGGATGGCGAAACGTCTACTATAAAGATACCCAGATGTTGCACATGTGTCTTGATTTCACAATGTGAAGTTAATGAGGAGAATTAAATCGCGTGAGGATCAGACAGGACTACAGTGGGATCTGGATAGGCTGCAAAAATGATCCAACAACTGGCTACTGGAGTATAATCCTACCAAGTGCAAAGTCATGAAGATCGGGGAAGGGCAAAGAAGACCGCAGAAAGAGTATAGGCTAAGGGAAAGGAAAAGGATCTTGGTGTAAGTATAATACCGAGCATATCTCCTGAGGCGCACATCAACCAAATAACTGCTGCAGCATATGGGCGCCTGGCCAAATGCTACAGCAGTAAGAAATCGTTCAGGACTCTGTACACCGTGCACGTCAGGCCCATATTGTAGTATGCAGCACCAGTTTAGAACCCACACCTGGTCAAACTCGTCAAGAAATTAGAGAAAGTGCAAAGGTTTGCAACAAGACTAGCTACAGAGCTAAGGGGAATGTCCTACGAGGAAAGGTTAAGGGAAATCGACCTGACGACACTGGAGGACAGGAGGGTTAGGGGAGACATGATAACGACATATAAAATACTGAGAGGAATTGAAAAAGTGGATAGGGACAGGATGTTCCAGAGATGGGACACAGCAACAAGGGGTCACAATTTGAAAATGGAAACTGAAGACTCAGATGAATCACAAGGATGTTATGAAGTATTTCATCAGTCACAGAGTTGTCAGGATGTGGAATAGTCTGGAGAGAGATGTAGTGGAGGCAGGAACAATACACAGCTTTAAGAAGAGGTATGTTAAATCATATGGAGCAGGGAGAGTAGCGACCATTGAAGAGGCGGGGCCAGAAGCTATGACTCGACCCCTGCAACCACAGTTAGATGAATACATATTTCCCAGTTCTGTTTGTGAATACCTTGCAAAATTTACTAAGAACATTATTCTCATTTAATGAAACCGATGGCTTAAATTTAGGGCCAAACTCTTCGACTTCCTCCTTAGAAACACATAAAAATGGTCTTCCCAAGAAGCACGTAAAGTCCCACTCACTGAAAACACATAAAACTTTCCTTCCCAGAACATTAACTTTCTCTCCCAGAGACTTAAAACTTTTTCCACGAATAAAAGTAATGAAATGTGTTTACCACAGCCACATGCAAAGCTTCTTCATGCATACCTATGGGAAACTTCAAAAAAATAAATTAGACAAATATATGATAGGCTGATAACCTTGAATCTTCACTCCTTGAGAGACGAAGACAGAGAGAAGATATTATTGTAGTGTATAAGTGGATGATGGGCATAAACAAAGGCGATACAAGAAAGGGACTAAGGATATCGATTCAAGTAAAAATCAGAAATAACTGTTTCTAAATTAGATAAATTTATATTTAGAAAGGACGTAGGTAAATGCTGGTTTTGAAACAGAGTTGTCGATACTTGGAACAATCTTCCGAGTAGGGTAATGGAGGCTAAGACCCTGGGTAGCTTTAAAAAGACATTGGAAAAATATATGATTGAAAAGGGCTGGGTTTTATTGGTACCTCTGAGGTACTGAAGCAATTTCTTGCCTAGGTTTGGGAAAAGGTTGAACAAATACACGATTTAGATGGGTGGTTTTGAGAAATACTTGCCTTGTACTGGCCAGTAAGCCTTCTGCAGTGTTCTTCCAGTCTTACGTTCTTATAACACACATAACAGTCTATGCAAGAAGATTAAAGCCAAGTATAAAGAAGCAATTGAGACAAACACAACAAAAACATCAGAAAAAACAGAATATAGAGGAAAGAATATATATATATATATATATATATATATATATATATATATATATATATATATATATATATATATATATATATATATATATATTATTTTTTTTTTTTTTTAACACATCGGCCGATTCCACCAAGGCAGGGTGGCTCCGAAAAAAAAAACTTTCATCATCATTCACTCCATCACTGTCTTGCCAGAAGGGTGCTTTACACTACAGTTATAAAACTGCAACATTAACACCCTCCTTCAGAGTGCCGGCACTGTACTTCCCATCTCCAGAACTCAAGTCCGGCCTGCCGGTTTCCTGAATCCCTTCATAAATGTTACTTTGCTCACACTCCAACAGCACGTCAAGTATTAAAAACCATATGCCTCCATTCACTCCTATCCAATACGCTCACACATGCTTGCTGGAAGTCCAAGCCTCGCACAAAAACTTCCTTTACCCCTCCCTCCAACCTTTCCTAGGCCGACCCCTACCCCGCCTTCCCTCCACTACAGATTTATACACTCTCGAAGTCACTCTGTCTCGTTCCATTCTCTCTACATGTCCAAACCACCTCAACAACCCCTCCTCAGCCTCTGGACAATCGTTTTGGTGATCCCGCCCTCCTAATTTCAAACTCCGAATTCTCTGCATTATATTCACCACACATTGACCTCAGACATGACATCTCCATATATATCTCCATATATATATCTCCTTATATATATATATATATATATATATATATATTTTATATAATGGGGTCCACCTCTATGCAAATTGTGGGACCCATAGCCTCGGAGAAGTGGATAAAGGCATCAAGGAAGAATATTTGATTTCTTCCTGAAGCCTTTTGAATATTCACTTCCTACCCCCCATCCTATATACACACATACATATAAATGCTTTATTAATAGACAGAATACATTTATAAAACACACAAACATGAACATGAATACAATGGTACAATATGTCAAAGATTATGAATCTCCTCCAGCCCTCCAAGCCGGACGCGAGCCGAGTATGCAGCATGCGTTACCCTCTGGATGGCCACGCTGAGACGCTGGAACATGAACGTGGCTGCCCTTGGGTCCCTGGTGGTGTCGATATATATATATATATATATATATATATATATATATATATATGTCGTGCCGATTAGGTAAAACTGGTCATTTAGCAAGAACTCATTTAAAATTAAGTCCTTTCTAAAATTTTCTCTTATACGTTTAAAGATATATTTTTTTCATTTATGTTATTGTAAGAATTTATAATTTTGTACCAAGAGAAACTTTGAAAACCTACCTAACCTTATTACAACAAGCGCAATTTAATTTAGCCTAACCCAACTAAATATATTTTAGATACGTTAACATTAATTTAATAATAAACAAACACAATGAAATATATTTTTTTCGTAAGGTTCAGAATGATTTTGGCGAAATTATTGCATACATAAATTTTCACTTGTCTTATATGGCAAGAAGAGCGTTGCTATTTAAGCCAAAATAGCAAGTTTTACCTAATCGGCATGACATATATATATATATATATATATATATATATATATATATATATATATATATATATATATATATATATATATATATATATATATATATATATATATATATATATATATATATATATATATATATATATATACTGTTAGAACTCCGGTATATTGCAAATATAAATCTCCAGTCGACGTAGTTCTGTATCAACTAAAAGTGATAGCTAGTTATCTCTTTCTAACTCTGTTATCTTAATCGGGAAGGGTTAAATTATTTAATCTATTTCACTCTTTAGGCCTCAGGTAGAGCATATTTTTAAGGGAAGAATGTCTTAAGGCATCCCGTTTCAATCCTCCAGAGGGAGAGAGAGAGAGAGAGAGAGAGAGAGAGAGAGAGAGAGAGAGAGAGAGAGAGAGAGAGAGAGAGAGAGAGAGAGAGAGAGAGAGAGAGAGGGTTCTTAGCAAGAGAGAAAGTGGACATCGTAATCTTTATGTTGTTTCTGGGTTTCCAACAATACCCTGCAGTGAGTTATATCCCAGTTTACTATTCAGATAATTCCAAGTATTTGTCCAGGAGAGCCTCAATAAACTTAGGCACCAGTGCCACTGAACTGATGGTCAACCCAGTGGGGCATCATTTACAGCGGGAAATGGTATGGTGATTTACAGTATTACAGTACCAGACGAGCCTGGCCAAAGGCTGGGCTCTGGGAGTAGAAAAACTCACGGAACTCATCAAAGGTATATCAAGGGAAAAGGTAAGCCTCTGTTGCATCTAATCTCCACCATCTTCCATTTCTTACGAGCGAAGTTTCCCACTTCAGCATTAATGCTGCTTCTCTAGATTCAATTCCATGGCAACATCTCAATGACAATTTTGGAATGGCTCCTGTGTTTACGGTGCTGTGGCTCAGCAGTATTCTCCTCTCTTGCCTGCCAACACCAGTGCATTTGTTGTGTTAGGCACCTGTGCAACATCTGGGTATTTTAATCCTGTAGACGTTTTGCCAACCAGTGGCTTCATCAATACATTATAGAAGACTAAAGAGATAGAAGATTAGGGAATCAGTCCCTCAACGTACAAATTTCGTAAACATAAACCTCGTAAAAACATTGTCGTTAAGAGATAATAACGGCAACTCCCCGTTTTCAACAATGTCTCTCACATAACCTAATGATATATTATCTGTGTCCATGGAACAAAGTACACGATACACCAATCATGAGAGACGAAACACTAAACCTAACCTAACATGTCCACAATTAAGCCTCACCTGCAAGGTTAGGTTAAGTAAGATTGATTAGAAAACAGGACTAGTGTTTCCTGACGCGAGTCTTAGTTATATTATGACCCGCCACTGGAGCTCTTGGTCATCTGACCGAGGCCTTCCACTGGCTTACCAGCCCACCCCTTTTAAATTTATAGTTAGGAAGTTAGGATTATAAACATTAATAGTCACCTGCAAGATGTTAGGTCTCCTTCAGTAAAGTATACCTTACTGTATAGCAAAACACACCCACATAGGCTCCCCTCCAACCAGCGAACCATCGTTAAGGGTTTGAGATGGGGCACCATCATCAAATCAACGACTCGGTTCAGCCAATCATAATGCGAGTTTGACAATGGCAAAGACGATGTGGTTACTATTCGCAAATTTGTCATTGTCATTCCTGCATTGAGCTGGTTGTGGTACGGTTGTCTCTGTCTATTGGCTGCTGTTTTGCCTTG
>WNWK01035505.1:0-19725 GCA_009830355.1 Cherax destructor | reverse complement strand
CTGCAACCATAAATAGGTTTTAATAAATTTGGTAAAGAAAATTACAGTTTTGATTATAGGCGGACACAATGGAATGATTGTTTAATGCTTATTATGAAAATCCTTCCAGTCCGTTCATTAAAAATAAATTTTTTCAAAAAAAATCCCCCAATAATTTCCCCTTCCGAGATATCGAGGTATATGCACCAATATATTTTTTGGGGAAAATTTTAATTTATTTTTGTTTGTTTTGAGAAAATCGGGCTATTTACGAGTCTTGTCATAAAAAAAGGAGTGTTCTTCTACAGTTATCCAGAATGACATTTTCTATGGTCTGGAACAATACACACACAACCCGCACATATAAAAGAGAGGAGCTTACGACGACGTTTCGGTCCGACTTGGACCATTTACAAAGTCACACTAACACACAGAACAGGTGGAAGGAGTATATATAGGCAGGGTTTTCTTTTCTTTTCTTTCTTTTCTTTTGCCTTGTATTTGTCCTTCTTTATTTTATTCGCCTTTTCCTCCCTCTGTGTTCTCGTCCAACCAACGCGGGCCGCCAGCTTCATTGCAGTGCTCCTTTCCTAGAATATGACTGTCTCCACTACTACTACTACCACTTCCACTACTACCTCCATTATTACCCCACTCTCTTGTACCCTCCCCCTGTCTGCCTGCCTATCTACCTGGAGTCTACCTGGAGAGAATTCCAGGGGTCAACGCCCCCGAGGCCCGGTCTGTGACCAGGCCTCCTGTTGGACCAGAGCCTGATCAACCAGGCTGTTAATGCTGGCCGCACGCAGTCCAACGTACAAACCACAGCCCGGCTGATCAGGTACCGACTTGAGGTGCCTGTCCAGTGCCTGCTTGAAGACAGCCAGGGGCTTGTTGGTAATCCCCCTGATGTATGCTGGGAGGCAGTTGAACAATCTTGGGCCCCTCACACTTATTGTGTTGTCCCTCAACGTGCTAGTGGCACCCCTGCTCTTCATTGGGGGATGTTACATCGCCTGCCAAGTCTTTTGTTTTCGTACAGAGTGATTTTTGTGTGCAAGTTTGGTACTAAGCCCTCGAGAATTTTCCATGTGTATATAATAATGGATCTCTCCCGCCTGCGTTCTAGAGAGTACAGGTTTAGGAACTTCAAGCGTTCCCAGTAGTTGAGGTGGTTTATCGCACTTATGCGTGCCGTGAAGGTTCTCTGCACATTTTCAAGGTCAGCAATTTCACCCGCCTTGAAAGGTGCAGTTAGTGTGCAGCAATATTCCAGCCTAGATAGAACAAGCGATCTGTAAAGTGTCAACATGGGCTTGGCATCCCTGGTTTTGAAGGTTCTCATTATCCATCCTGTCATTTTTCGAGCAGATGCAATTGCTACATTGTTATGGTCCTTGAAGGTGAGATCCTCTGACATGATCACTCCCAGGTCTTTGACATTAGTTTCTCGCTCTATTGTGTGGTTGGAATTAGTTTTGTACTCCGATGAGATTTTAATTTCTTCACGTTTTCCGTATCTGAGTAATTGAAATTTCTCATCATTGAACTTCATATTGTTTTCTGCAGCCCATTTAAAGATTTGGTTTATGTCTGCTTGGAGTCTTGCAGTGTCTTCAACGGTGGACACTGTCATACAGATTCGGGTGTCATCTGCAAAGGAAGACACAGCACTGTGGCTTATATCCCTGTCAATGTCTGATATGAGGATGAGGAATAGGATGGGAGCAAGTACTGTGCCTTATGGAACAGAGCTTTTCACAGTAGCTGCCTCAGACTTTACTCTGTTGACTACTACTCTTTGTGTTCTACGTGTTAGGAAATTATAGATCCATCTACCAACTTTTCCTGTTATTCCTTTTATCACGCATTTTGTGTGCTATTACACCATGGTCACACTTGTCAAAGGCTTTTGCAAAATCTGTATATATAACATCTGCATTCTGTTTATCTCCTTGAGCATCCAGGACCTTGTCGTAGTGGTCCAGTAGTTGGGACAGACAGGAGCGGCCTGCTCTAAACCCATGCTGTCCTGGGTTGTGCAATTGATGGGTATCAAGATGGGTGGCGATCTTGCTTCTTAGAACCCTTTCAAAGATTTTTATGATATGGGACGTTAGCGCAATTGGTCTGTAGTTCTTTGCTATTGCTTTACTGCCCCCTTTGTGGAGCGGGGCTATGTCTGTTGTTTTTAGTAGCTGCGGGACGATCCCAGTGTCCATGCTCCCTCTCCATAGGATGTTAAAAGCATGTGATAGATATATATATACTCCTTCCACCTGTTCTGTGTGTTAGTGTGACTTTGTAAATGGTCCAAGTCGGGCCGAAACGTCGTCTTAAGGGTACACTCCAGTACCGCTCAGCCACCCACCACTCCTCACATTATGTCAGTTTTTATTCATTTGGGCATTTGTATTATGTTTGTATGTTATTTATAATATGTCTAATATAATTTTAGAAGACATGTGATAAATAAATAACTAAAATGGTCAATGATAGCGTAAATATACAATATTTCATAGCGCCTTGAGTGACATACTTTATCCTATCATAAGACAAGAGATAAGATTTTTTTTAATCCCGGAGGGTTAACAACCCAGGATAACCCAAGAAAGTCAGTGCGTCATCGAGGACTGTCTGTCTTATTTTCATTGGGGTCCTCAGTCTTGTTCCCCAGGATGCGACCTATACCAAGATGCGACCCATACCAGTTCAGTTTGATATCTTTATTATGCACCCCATACCCATCCTGTGGGCGGTAGTCAAAAGATTACAGAGGTACATAATGGGTACAGGGACTGAACCCCAAAGTTTTGATAGCTGAGCAAGTTACAAAGGTAATGAACTAACAAGCTACAAAGGTAATGAACTCACAAGTTACAAAGGTAATGAAACATGTAAGTAAATTTACTTACTTACGTTTATACATGGTTACAATCATGAACAAATTATAACGCAATGAACACTTCACTAGTCTACACCCGGTCACAACTGTAATGAGTTCTTGGTGCAAATTTTATTGTTGGGTCACACACACACACACACACATATACATACACACTTACATATACACATACACACACACACACATACACATACACACACACACATACATATACATACACACACATGCACACACACCTCGAGCTGAACAGGATAATAAACACCAGACAGCACGGATTCCGGGAAGGCAAATCCTGTGTAACAAACCTCCTAGAGTTCTATGATAAAGTAACAGAGGTAAGGCAAGAGAGAGAAGGGTGGGTTGATTGCATTTTCCTGGACTGCAGGAAGGCCTTCGACACAGTTCCTCACATGAGATTAGTAAAGAAGTTGGAAGAACAAGCATGTATAACAGGAAGGGCACTGGAATGGATCAGTGAATACCTCACAGGGAGGCAACAACGGGTCATGGTGCGTGATGAGGTATCACAGTGGGCGCCTGTGACGAGCGGCGTACCGCAGGGGTCAGTCCTAGGACCAGTGTTATTCTTGGTATATGTAAACGACATGACGGATGGGATAGACTCAGAAGTGTCTCTGTTCGCAGATGATGTGAAATTAATGAGGAGAATCACATCGGAAGAGGACCAAGCAGGACTTCAAACAGACCTGGACAAGCTTGACATCTGGTCTAGCAACTGGCTTCTCGAATTCAATCCCACCAAATGCAAAGTCATGAAGATCGGAGAAGGACAAAGAAGACCGCTGACAGAGTACAGGCTAGGTGGACAAGGGCTACAAACCTCGGCAAAGGAGAAAGGCCTTGGGGTGAGTATAACGCCAAGTACGTCTCCGGAGGCACACATCAACCAGATAACAGTGGCAGCATATGGGCGACTGGCAAACCTAAGATTAGCGTTCCGTTACCTAAACAAGGAATCGTTCAAGACACTGTACACCGTGTACGTCAGGCCCATACTAGAATATGCAGCACCAGTCTGGAACCCACACCTGGTCAAGCACGTAAAGAAACTAGAGAAAGTGCAAAGGTTTGCGACAAGGCTAGTTCCACAACTCAGGGGTCTGTCCTATGAAGAAAGGTTGAGGGAAATAGGACTAACAACACTGGAGGAAAGAAGGGTCAAAGGAGACATGATAACGACATACAAAATACTGCGGGGAATCGACAAGGTAGACAGGGACAGGATGTTCCAGAGAGGGAACACAGAAACAAGGGGACACAACTGGAAGCTGAAGACTCAGATGAGTCAAAGGGATGTTAGGAAGCATTTCTTCAGCCACAGAGTAGTCAGGAAGTGGAATAGTCTAGAGAAAGATATAGTGGAGGCAGGAACCATACATAGTTTTAAGACGAGGTATGATAGAGCTCATGGAGCAGGGAGAGCAGAGACCCAGTAGCGGACAGCGAAGAGGCGGGGCCAGGAGCTGAGTCTCGACCCCTGCAACCACAATTAGGTGAGTACAATTAGGTGAGTACAACAGGCCCAGCCTTCAATCGACATGTGCACAGGACAAAATGGCAATCAACACGCACACACACACACGTGGCAATGCTTTATTTACAGGGAGCAAAGTCAGGGTATTTTTCCAGAATGGTCTGTAATATACCACTGTGGATAAAATACTTTGACATATCTTGAACATTTCTGAGTGAGTTGTCTCTGAATTCATTAATTTTGTCGCACTCCAGTACATAATGACGCAGGGTGTGACAATAATCCAACTGACAAAGTTTACATTTTGTTTGGTCTACATCTGGTGGTGGTGATTTAACCTACCAAAGATACTTGTAACCCAGCCGGAGGCGGGCGGTGGTGACATCCAAGAGTCTGCTTATTTTGTTGGATGCACCATAGACATGTGGCTCCTCCTGCATGATAGAATGATGAAAGATGGACTGACTGGTGTCAATCTCCCTGAGTCTTAAGTCAATAAAATTCAATTGAAGTTCTTTTCGTATTATTGTTCTCAAACTGTTAACTGACAAGCAAAGATTGTAATATATCCCCTCTTTGAAATCATAAAACTTAGCCAATTTATCAGTTCTATCATGCATCTGAAGACCAATGTGAGATGGAATCCACAGCATGTGCACTCTGACTCTACTATCCACAATCCTACCATACCTGTGTCTGGCTTCTGACACGAGCATGCTACAAGTTATACTTGATGAGTTGAGAGCATTTATGGATGACAGAGAATCAGTTACAATTAGAGAGTCAACCTCAGATACATGGACGCATTTGAGTGCAAGGAGTATGGCAAACAGTTCTGTCTGAAGGGTAGAGGCCCAGTTATTGATGCGTGCTCCAATTTCTTTAAAAGAGCCATCACTCTGTATGACAACAGCAGCACTACCAGCTGCACCAGTGGATTGGTGAACAGAACCATCAGCGTAAATATTTTGTGAGAGAATGTGCTGTTTGGCTAAATTATCAATATAGCTTAAGGCATCATGTTTGGCTTCAAGGCGAAGCTTTGGTTGTGATTTAAGAAGTAGTTTGGGGGGAAATGGAGGGATGGTAGTTTGGAATGGGGTAATATTCCATGGAGCAGAGAAGTGCCGCTGTTGCCTTACTTGCCACAGATCATGTATCTGATTCATGCGGAGGTCGGTTCCAGTTTTTTCGATCCATCTGGAGGGATGTTCACCAGTGATGAGGAAAGTTTGGAGGGCTTCTGTGCAGGGTTCCGTAGCTCGATGCCAATGGAAATAAGTCACTCTGTCTGACTTTTTTTGGGTTATCCTAGGTTCTTTACAAACAAACAAAAAATTTTTTTTTTTTATTTATTTCATTGCTAGTTTACATAGGTTATGTTATTACAATCATAAATTGAAGTGCAAGGAGAGCCACTGGCATGCCATGGCATTAGGGGTAGCTTAATCTAATGGCTTATAGATTATGAACATAATATTAGAGAAATTGAGTGAGTCATCTCACATACTGAGGTCCGGAATTCGAATCCCCGGTACGGCTGGAAAACATTAAGACGTGTTTCCATAAGACACCTGCTGTCCATGTTCACCCATCAGTATAAAATAGTAATATTGGTAGAATTACCGACAATATGTTAAGTAAAAGGACACAAATGCAACTAATGTGACATTTTATTGTGGCAACGTTTCGCTCTCCAGGAGCTTTGTCAAGCCGTTACAAACAATACATGGAATAAAGACACATGTGCAACATCTGGGTATCTTTATTGTAAACGTTTCGCCATCCAATGGCTTTATCAATACAAATTCTAGGACATTATATGAAGACAGTAGAACTATATACAAAATATGAGGTAATCAGTCCCTCGGCCTTGGAGTGGTGTGAACAGCACCGAAGTCGTTGAGTTTATGGAGCAGAGGCAAGGAGGCTGGCGCTTATATACTAACGTCAGGTGGAAAGGAATATGCAGCAGACGAGGGCATAGTCACTGGTAGGCGGGATTCCCCAGTGGAAGTAGGTCATACCCAAAGAGATGGGATAGTTGTAGTAGTAGTAGTCGTTGCAGTGAAGAAGGTTATGTACAGGTCCTCAGAATCAAGATTCCATGATGTTGCAGTGTCTGACAGGTTGTACAAGAATGGTATACAATACCGACAATATTACTTGGGTAGTATAAAAATTGATTAGACAATATTTCTGTTGGAGGTTGGAATAGAGAAGGCCTGTTGCAGTGCTCCACATCTGCGATGTGCTTGTGTAGTATTAGCAGGAGAGACTATGTGATGGTAGGGTTTACTGTTTTCAGGAGGATTCTTGCTAAGACTTCAGAGATGGTGAAGCTTCCTTTGTTTTGTTTAATTGTGTTAGAAACAGCGATAAGTGCTGATTCAAGGCTCTTGTGTCTGCGGAAATTAGTTTCTTTGATTGCTAAACGGGCGTCTTTGAATTTCATGAGATGATTGGTGGAATTTCGGTGTTGTACGCAGGCGTTGTTCAGGTTATCGTTCCTACATGCATTAATGTGTTCATTGAGGCGAGTTTCGAGGTTTCTTGTTGTTTCTCCTACATAAATCCTGTCGCAGCCTCCACAGGGTATAGTGTAAACCGCTGCGTTGACTGGTTCATGGTGCTTGGAAGCGATGGCGACTCTAGTGTTAGCTTGTGTAAGTACTTTAGAAATGTTGGATGCAACCTGGCTGTTGGGAAGAATTATAACTTTGTTAGGAGTGGTGTTCGTGCGTGGGGAATTAATGATCTGAAGAGCTCTTTTCTTACAATCTTTGATGAAAAAGGAAGGAAAATGTAAATCAGTGAAGGTTTGGTGAATGTATGTACATTCCTCGTCAAGAAACTCAGGACTACAAATTCGGTAAGCTCTTAGGAAAAATCCGATGATGATGCCTCTTTTGGTCTTAGTATCTTGATTGGAATAAAAGTGTGTGAGATCACTTTTATTTGTAGGTTTCCGGTAAACTTGAAATCTTAGGTTGTTATCTACTTTGTCGATGAGGACGTCTAGAAAGGGTAGCTTGTCATTGGACTCTTCTTCTAGTGTAAACTGGATCGCCGGTTCAACTGCGTTGAGCCTTGACTGAAGATTCCGTACATCAAAACGTTTGGGAGTTATTACGAGGACGTCGTCCACGTAACGTAACCAAGTGACGCTTGAGGGGATGATGTTGGCGAAGCGTTTAGCCTCTAGGTGTTCCATGTACAAGTTAGCTAAGACGGCACTGATGGGGGACCCCATTCCCATGCCGTATGTTTATTTGTAGAGCCTGTTATTGAAAGAAAAACAGTTGAAATTAAAAGAGTTCAATAAGGTCAACAAAATATCCGGGAGGTAGAGGAAGGTCAAGGTCCTGATTGACTTTACGTCGTAGAGCATCGATGGCTTGTGTGGTAGGTACTTTAGTGAAGAGCGAAGTCACGTCCAAACTACTTAGTTTCTTGTTACGGATGGAGAGGTTTCGGATGCGGTTGAGAAGCTCGCCTGAATGTTTTAGATGAGCGGGGCTGATGGTCCCCAGAAGGCAGGAAAGATGTTTGTCAAGAACTCCGGCTAGTTTCTGTGGTGCACTGCCTATACCTGATGTGATTGGTCTGAGAGGAATATTATGTTTATGGGTCTTGGGTAAACCATACATGTGTGCAGAAGTTTCTTTCCTTCACTAGTGCGTTTCAGTACTTGTCTGGTTTTGTATAGGAAATCTTTTGTGAGTGTTTCCCACTGTTGTGTGTTGATGAGTTCGTATGTGGACTGGTCATTCAAAAGGTCCATCATTTTGGTGTTGTATTCACTGGTGTTGAGTATGACGACTCCACCTCCTTTGTCGGCGGTGAAGATAATATTTGGGTCATTAGCAAGGCCCTTCAGAGCATTGACCCCCGGAACCCTCTCCAGGTATAGCATGTGAGGTTCCCCAAGTTAGTATTTTGGGTCCCTTAAGTAAGTTTATTCAGGTACAGGTACATATAAATACAGTTACATAAATTATCATACATAGCAGCAAATGTGTAATTACCTAGGATAAGCCAAAAAGTCAGACAAAGTGACTTATTTCCATTGGGGTCCTTGTAAAATTAACTTGCGATGGCCGGGAATCGAACCCGGGTCAACTGCTTGGAAGGCAGCTATGCTCACCACTATACCACCATCGCTCTTCCCACTCGTTAAACAAAGTGACTTATTACTATTGGTGCCCTTGTGATACCTTATTATTTAAACATTAAAAGGAGATATACATTAAAGAGAGGATATATAACTACTTTTAATATAATTAAGATACTAACCTGTTTTTAACTTTTAATATAATTAATACCAATCACAAGGACCCCAATGGAAATAAGTCACTCTGACTTTTTTGGAATATCCTGGGTAATCTACACATATGCTGCTATGTATGATCATTTATGTACTTGTATTTATGTATACCTCTACTTGAATAAAAACTTACTTATCACGGTAATAGGTACATGTATGCTAGCTATACCAGAAATCATTCTCCTTCCTTTCTGTCGCCAGGGGGCCAGGAGCTATGACTCGACCCCTGCATCCATTAGGTACCTGGAGTTTTCCTAGCTGGTCAGGTACCGACTTTAGGTGCCTGTCCAGTGCCTGCTTGACGTCAGCCAGGGGTCTATTGGTAATTCCCCTTATGTATGCTGGGAGGCAGTTGAACAGTCTTGGGCCCGTGACACTTATTGTGTTGTCTCTCAACGTGCTAGTGGCACCCCTGCTTTTCATTGAGGGGATATTACATCGTCTGCCGAGTCTTTTGCTTTCGTAGGGAGTGACTCTCGTGTGCAAATTTGGTACTAATCCCTCTAGGATTTTCCAAGTGTATATAATAATGTATCTCTCCCGCCTGCGTTCCAGGGAGTACAGGTTTTGGAACTTCAAGCGTTCCCAGTAATTGAGGTGGTTTATCGCAATTATGTGTGCCGTGAAGGTTCTCTCTACATTTTCTAGGTCAGGAATTTCACCTGCCTTGAAAGGTGCAGTTAGTGTGCAGCAATATTCCAGCCTAGATATAACAAGTGACCTGAAAAGTGTCAACATGGGCTTGGCATCCCTGGTTTTGAAGGTTCTCATTATCCATCCTGTCATTTTTTTTAGCAGATGCGATTGCTACAGTGTTATGGTTCTTGAAGGTGAGATCCTCTGTCATGATCACTCCCAGGTCTTTGACATTAGTTTCTCGCTCTATTGTGTGGTTGGAATTTGTTTTATACTCCGATGAGATTTTAATTTCCTCATGTTTTCCATATCGGAGTAATTGAAATTTCTCATCATTGAACTTCATAATGTTTTCTGCAGCCCATTTAAAGATTTGGTTGATGTCTGCTTGGAGTCTTGCAGTGTCTTCAATGGTGGATACTGTCATGCAGATTCGGGTGTCATCTGCAAAGGAAGACACGGCACTCTGGCTTATATCCCTGTCTATGTCCGATATAAGGATGAGGAACAGGATGGGAGCGAGTACTGTGCCTTGTGGAACAGAGCTTTTCACCGGAGCCGCCTCAGACTTTATAAATAAAAATTAAATAAATATCTTTATTTACTACAAGTACATGTACATGGTATACAGGCCTAGCTGACATCAGTGACATACTACTATATAGAAAGTCCCTTGTTATGCTGAGCATTTCGGCAGATTAGGTCAGTGTCCTAGGATGCGACTCACACCAGTCGACTGACACCCAGGTACCCATTTTACTGATGGGAAACATAGACAACAGGTGTAAAGAAACACGCCCAATGTTTCTGCCCTGGCTGGGAATCGAACCCAGGCCCTCGCCGTGTGAAGCGAGAGCTTTAGCCACCAGGCCACTCTGTTGACTACTACTCTTTGTGTTCTACTTGTTAGGAAATTATAGATCCATCTACCAACTTTTCCTGTTATTCCTTTATCACGCATTTTGTGTGCTATCACACCATGGTCACACTTGTCAAAGGCTTTTGCAAAGTCTGTGTATATAACATCTGCATTCTGTTTGTCTTCTAGAGCATTCAGGACCTTGTCGTAGTGGTCCAGTAGTTGGGATAGACAGGAGCGACCTGCTCTAAACCCATGCTGCCCTGGGTTGTGTAATTGATGGGTATCAAGATGAGTGGCGATCTTGCTTCTTAGAACCCTTTCAAAGCTTTTATGATATGGGACTTTAGCGCTTTTGGTCTGTAGTTCTTTGTTATTGCTTTACTGCCCCCTTTGTGGAGTGGGGCTATGTCGTTTTTAGTAACTGCGGGACGACCCCAGTGTCCATGCTCCCTCTCCATAGGATGTTAAAAGCACGTGATAGGGGCTTCTTGCAGTTCTTGATGAACATTGAGTTCCATGAGTCTGGGCCTGGAGCGGAGTGCATGGGCATGTCATTTATCGCCTTTTCGAAGTCATGTGGCGTCAGGATAATGTCAGAAAGGTTTGCGTCCATCAAGTTCTGTGGCACTCTCATAAAAAAATCATTTAGGTCTTCGACTTTCAGTCTGGTTAGCGGCTCACTAAAAACTGAGTCATACTGGGACTTTAGTAGCTCACTCATTTCCTTGCTGTCATCTGTGTAGGACCCATCCCGTTTAAGTAGGGGCCCAATACTGGATGTTATTCTCGACTTTGATTTGGCATAAGAAAAGAAATACTTTGGGATTCTTTCAATTTCATTTATGTCTTTTAGTTCTTCCCGCGTTTCTTGATTCCTGTAAGATTCCTTTAGTTTTAATTCGATGTTTGCTATTTCTCTGACCAGCGTCTCCCTACGTATTGCAGATAACTCTTGGTTCTCTTTTTGAACTGACTCATGCTGTGGCTGGCGTTGACATGTGCAGGTATCTGTTCCACTTCTTTATTGCTGTACAATAAAATATGTTTGAAGCCTGACCACCGACTGTGGGTACTACATAGTTGTGCTCCCTTATGTTATGTGAAATAAGATAGTGATCGCATTTTCAGTCGCAAGTTGTGGAAGGTCATTTTCAAAACTAAAATTAATAAAAAACATATCTGAGGTCTTCAGTGTCACAGGAGCGACTGACCAACCTGGCTTTAATAAACATTGAAAAATAATTTCTCACAGCTGATGTAAAAAGTGAAGTACTTCAAGTGTTTTCTGACAGGAGGAATCATTTTGGGAAAAGAACTTAAAAAATTTGGTTGATTTATATTTAAATCGAATAAAGTGTTTATTTCATGTTTCATCTGTGTTTACATATTAAAAATATCTCCCTTTCTCATAATACTTGAGTCTTTGGGGCATGCAATCAAGGAGTTGGCCCCAGGCATCACCAGACCTCTGCACGCCACTGCCTGTTGTCCCTGTTCACCATTCAATAAAATAGGTACCTGGGTGTTAATCGACTGGTGTGGATCGCATCCTGAGGACAAAATTTACCTAATTGTTAAAAATATCAACCTGCATGACTACCAATAAACTCGCACTTAACATTATGTTTGGAAACAGAACAAGTAATGTCCAACTGAATGTAATGACTAATAATACATGAATGGTACATGAATGGTATACAATACATGTGAAAAATTTTACCTAAATTTCCGAAAAAATTATACTGTGTAAATTTTAATAATGTAAATAAGTGTAAATTGTGTTGCTGCTGGTTTAAAATTAATTTTGAGTGGAAAAAGAACCAGCATTTGGGCAGGGAGAGGGAGAGAGAGGCACCATAATGGAAATGTGGTGAAAGGTGTTCCCAGTAACCAGCTAATAGTATCGGTCTTCATCGAGGATAAATTGGAGTGAAACGGCCTCAGATGACTAGAAAATAATGCGGTGACGCGAACTGGGAAGACAATATTGGTGAAACCACTGAAATATAGTGGATAAATACTGAAATACTGCAAGACACCGGTGACTTCCAACAACACGCCTTTCAATAAGTACTGTTTACCTTTGTTCAGTAGATTGCGTTGGCCTTCGTATAAGAGCTCTTCATTAATAATGTTGTTGAATGAGGCTAGATTTGGGTGGGAGATGACAAAAGTCGTGTCAAAGACACAAAGAGGGCCAAAGATGCTTCCCTGTGGAACGCCAGTGTCCAGAGTTCTTGTTGTAGAGGTTGTGTCGTTAGTAAAGACGAAATGCTGTCTGTTGTTAATGTAAGACTTTTAAAGATGCAAGTGTATGAGCTCTGACACCGTAATGATCAAGTATGAGGTGTAGATTGCTGTGGGCTACTGTATCAAAAGCTTTCCTAAGGCCAATTATTATTATTATTATAATCAAATAAAGCGCTAAACCAACAAGGGTCATGCAGCACTGCAGGGCAGAAAATAGTGCCGGGTCTATAAACAGCTAGTTGGACAGGGGATCAGAGGTGAGGGGAGAAAAGGGCTGGAAGGGACGCTAGGGGCTATGCGTCAAAGTTCGTATAGTAAAGCAGTTGCTGACAATAAGTCAAAAAGTGATCGTAAGTCAAAGGCAGGAGCGTCTGCAAGAAGGGAAGATAAGGTAAGAGTGGTAAGACGGTGTCGGTAGAGGTTAATCCTGCGAGCTCACTGGTAAACTGGATTATCCACAAGAAAGTGACAAACCGAAACAGAGACCCGATAAACCTCACAGAGAGGAATAGGGTGTCGCTCCATGAGATACCCATGGGTAAGGTGAGTATGGCCGATGCAGAGACGGGAGAGCGGTCTCCCGAGTGTCATCGGTGGTAAGAAAATGGCCATAAACCCAAACGCGGTTTAATAGAATGTAATTTGTTATGGTGCATGTCCGACCACCGTTGTTGCCAACGGCTACGAAGACAGGAAGAGATGACGGTAAAATAGTCCCTGAACGGAATACCACTGACCACGCAGCAGCGTCCGCCTGTTCATTGCACCACACATCAATATGTCTAGGGAGTTTTAGTTTGATATCTTTATTATGCACCCCATACCCATCCTGTGGGCGGTAGTCAAAAGATTACAGAGGTACATAATGGGTCCAGGGACTGGACCTCAAAGTTTGATAGCTGAGCAAGTTACAAAGGTAATGAACTCAGATGGTCACAATCATGACAAGTTACAAAGGTATTTGCAGATTACAGAGGTATATATAGGATCCAGAGACTGGGCCCCAAAGTTTTGATAGCTGAACAAGGTACAATGGTAATGAATTCACTAGTTACAAGGTAATGAATCATGTAAGTAAATTTACTTACGTCTGTACATGGTTGCAATCATGAACAAATTATAAAGCAATGAGCAATCTATTAGTCTACACCCAGCCACAACTGTAATGAGTTATTGGTGCAAATTTTAATTGTTGGGTCACACACACACATATACATATACACATACATATACACACACACACATACACACACACATACACACACATACACACACATACATGTATATACATACACACATACACATACACACATATATACACACACACACAAACACACACACACACACACACATACACACGGTTTGGAACCCACACCTGGTCAAGCACGTCAAGAAATTAGAGAAAGTGCAAAGGTTTGCAACAAGACTAGTCCCAGAGCTAAGGGGATTGTCCTACGAAGAAAGGTTAAGGGAAATCGGCCTGACGACACTAGAGGACAGGAGGGTTAGGGGAGACATGATAACGACATATAAAATACTGCGAGGAATAGATAAGGTGGACAGAGACAAGATGTTCCAGAGAGGGGACACAGAAACAAGGGGTCATAATTGGAAGTTGAAGACTCCTATGAGTCAAAGGGATGTTAGGAAGTATTTCTTCAGTCATAGAGTTGTCAGGAAGTGGAATAGCTTAGAAAGCGACATAGTGGAGGCAGGAACCATACATAGTTTTAAGACTAGGTTTGATAAAGCTCATGGAGCAGGGAGAGAGAGGACCTAGTAGCAATCAGTGAAGAGGCGGGGCCAGGAGCTATGACTCGACCCCTGCAACCACAAATAGGTGAGTACACACACACACTGAGTCTCGACCCCTGCAACCACAATTAGGTGAGTACACAGACACACACGTGGCAATGCTTTATTTACAGGGAGCAAAGTCAGGGTATTTTTCCAGAATGGTCTGTAATATACCACTGTGGAAAAAATACTTTGACATATCTCGAACATTTCTGAGTGAGTTGTCTCTGAATTCATTAATTTTATCGCACTCCAGTACATAATGACGCAGGGTGTGACAATAATCCAACTGGCAAAGTTTACATTTTGTTTGGTCTACATCTGGTGGTGGTGATTTAACCTGCCAAAGATACTTGTAACCCAGCCGGAGGCGGGCGGTAGTGACATCCAAGAGTCTGCTTATTTTGTTGGATGCACCATAGACATGCGGCTCCTCCTGCATGATAGAATGATGATAGATGGACTGACTGGTGTCAATCTAATGATCTAATATAAGCAAGATACATCATTTTCACAATTTTAACATTAGCACCATACCTGGGGTGAAACCCTGCCACAACTCTATGTGCTCTCAGCCTTTCTTTGTATTGACGACAAAGTCTCGTTACAACAGGTCCAAGTAGTGGGACCTCAAAGCCTAGATACCTGTATCTGTTTACATATTCTAGAAGAGACCCATCATGCAACTGGATCTGGCGAACTGTGCCTCTCTGTCGAGGAGGACGCCTATTGAGTATCTTTGTTTTATCAGTAGAGATTATCAACCCCAGGTCCTGACACGAGGCTAGTACATGGTTAAGGATGTTTTGGGTGTTGGAGAATCCGGTGGTGTGAATCATTATATCATCAGCAAAACTGATCATATAATGATGGGGCTGGCTAGGCATAGCATTAAGTAAGGCATTAATTAGAATATTGAATAGAGTGGGATTGAGCACACCTCCTTGTGGGGTTCCTAATTCAAAGTCTTTAGTTATACTTCTATGCCCCTGGAACAACACAGAAGACTTTCTGTTGGACAGGTAGCCTTTAATCCAGCGGAGAAGCCATCCTCCAACATCCATTCTGGCAAGTTCACTAATGATTACATGTCTGTTGGCAACATCAAAAGCAGATTTAAAGTCAAGGAAGGTAGTGTATGAGCTGTCAGTGTGCAGAGTGAGAAAGGTGGCTATGCAATGGTGCACACTCCTTCCATGCATGAAACCATGCAACCGGGGGGACAAAAAATGTTTGATTCTGTACATGAGACGATAAAGAATCATCCTCTCAAATGTTTTACATAAGCAGCTAGTAAGAGATATTGGGCGAAATGAATTTTGTTGATTGGGCTTAGGAATGGGAATGATGAGGCTGTTGGTCCAAGATTTAGGGAGCTCCCCAGTTGTATAATTCGAGTAAAGGATTGCCTGGTACTCGACACAGCAATCTTAGTATATTGTAGGTAATACCATCCTCACCAGGTGACGTGGAGTTGCCCTTAGTTAGTGCTGAATCAAGTTCAAAGTAAGTGAAAGGAATGTTACAGTTATCTTCCTTGCTGAGCATAAAACAAACAAGTCTCTCCCTAGCATCATATTTGTCATTTAATTTCGCCTGTGTGGTACTGGGAAGATTTTCATAGCTTGATGTAACAGCCCAAGCACTGACTAGCTCATTCGCCCTATGTAAGGGATGAGGGTGCGCAAACTGACCGGTTCTGTTACCCTTAATTCTATTTATGTCCCTCCATGCTCGGCTAAGTGGGGTGTGAGCATTGAGACCATTGACAAATTTTTCCCAGTCAGTTTGCCGCAGCTCTGTCATACGCTCTCTGGCAGCAGCAAGGGCAGTTTGAAAGAGTCTCAGCATTCCAGGGGTACGATGTCTTCTATAGGCTAGGCCTAGTCTGCGAGCAGTACGTTTCAGTGTTCGAAGTTTAAGATCATTGTAATAAGTATGGTTATTATAGGAGGTATGATTGTTATGGAAGTTGGTTGGGTTAAGAGTTCCAGGAGGTTTTTGAGGCGACTCTAAGTAGTTCTGAATACTGCTCACAAGGTCATTATTAAAGGTCTCAACAGAGGAACACTCATAGGAATTATACCAGTCAGTCACATGTGCAACAAAGTCCTCATGTTGATCAGGGGGAACATTAAAACGTTTCCGTTTGAATATTCCACCAGGAAGGATAGTATTACCTATATCTAGTGAGGTTAGCCTTGGGAAATTGTTTGATGATATATCTGATACAATGGTAGACTCACAGCTGGCAGAAGTAATGTTGAAGCCAAGACACAGATCAAGGATGCCTCCATAGATATGTGTGGGTTCAAGGTCACCTACAATTTGTGCATTATCATGACTATTTAACAGTGACAACAGTCGGTTACCATTACGATTACCAAACTGTGAGCTTCCAATGCTTTTGTGTCTTGCATTATAATCTCCAATGATAAGAGTAGGCTCAGACTGAGCACAAGTTGGGAGCTCCAAGTAATTGAACTTATCAGCAGGAGCATACAAGTTAAATATTTTGAGAGCAGAGTTCCCAATATAAATCCTAACACCATGGTATTGCAGTCCCTCTGTTTTCTTATGTGTGAGAAGTTGATGGGGAAGTGATTTTTTAATATATAGAACACAAGAGTTAGTAGATTTGAGGTTATATGCAACCAATGATGGCAATTTAGGGGGCTGGGATTTTTCAGGGACTCTGCACTCTTGTAGACACACAATATCAATGGGTTCGGTGGTTACTTTATGATGAAGGTCAGGAAGTCTTTTTCTAAGTGATGCAATATTCCAGCTAAAAATATTAAGTTTATGCGAGGACTGATCCATTATAGAAGTCCTGAAATCTGGCTTAGTTTCTCAGCATAATGAAAAAAAATTTCATATAAAGAGCAGACCTTATCAATGTCAGCAGTGTTACCCTGGTCCATGAGTTTTTTAAGTGCACTACCAGTTGTGAGGCCTCGTGGGAGTCTTTGTTTACACAGAGCACGACGCTGTTCATGTGTGAATGTATGATAGGTGGTACTACCACTCACATTCCCTCCTCCACTACCATTACACACATCACTATAACTGTCATCACCAACACCACTACCAACACTGTGTTCATTAAATTTATCAGCAGTGCTATATTCAACATTGAGATTAACACTGTACTTGGTATTAGAATGTTAAGAAATGAACCAGACACTGTCACAATGAATCTTACTAAATGTCTAGAAGTAAATACTCACAGATCTAAATGGATTGTGAAAACATGCAATTACATTAAGTTTTACAACCTGCATGAATTGTATCACTGTAGGCAACAAGAGCATTTCACCCCTCCATGGAAGATGTGTTCATTTAATATCACATACCTGCAAGTCCCTCCCAAGAAACTCATTGCTAGTAATCCCTTCCTTAAATCACTTGTTAAAGCAACTGCTCAAGAAGAAATTTATCGCCTAGCTGGTAGTAATAAGTTATCTCAAGTTATATACATTGATGGATCTAAACAGGAGTCTTCTGGCAGGGCTGCATCTGCTCTGGTTGCCACCTCCCTAGTTAAGAACAATAATAATTTTTTTGAACTAGGCATAAGAATTAACAACTGGGCGTCTACACTGCAAACTGAATTGTTTGCAATCCTTATGGCACTAAAGCTAACTTATGACACTGAGCTTGACTCTATCATCATTACTGATTCTATGTCATCATTGAAGGCTCTTGACTCATATAATGACTCTAACAGCATGCTCATTGGAGAAGCCAGGTATAGATACTAAAAAATCCGGGACAAAGGAATTTTTTTTTTTACATTTTATTAGTTTCCAATAATTATACATATATAAGTCATAAACATGCAAAATACATGTTGCAAATTATACAACAGCAATTCTTTGGTTAAACAGTGAAAATATCGAAAATATCAGAAAACTATGCCCTAAAACCCTTACCTCTACCACCAGTAAACTCTTGTCCCCTTTCCCCTAATAAATAAATACAGAGTCCACAAAACATAAACCCAAATAATGAAATACAGTCCACCATAACATATTCTCTATTCCTAAGGATATACAGTGATTACTCATTGACGACTGCAAATAAATTTTACAGTGCACAAAATTAAAATTACATTTTACAGTTCAGAAACGTTCAATAATTACATGGTACAAATTGCTCAACAACAATTTCCTTTAATAAGCTATGCATATATCAGTAAAACATACCCCTAACCATTTATCTACAATTAGTGAACTCCTGTCCCCTTCCCCCCTTATGCTTGATACAGAGTCCACAAAAAACATAAACCCTAATAATGCTATACCAAGTTCACTATAACATTATCTCTAGTTCTAATGCTATGCTGTTAACTGCAAATAAAATGTACAGTGTGCACAGATAACAAATAACAAAACCCCAAGAATGATACATAGTCCACAATAACCGTGACTAGTCCTAATACTATGCAGTGAATACTGCAAATGAAATATACAGTGTGCACAAATAACAAATAACAAAACCCAAATAATGATACATAGTCCACAATAACAGTGACTAGTCCTGATAATATGCTGTGAATACGGCAAATAAAATTTACCGTGAGCACAAAATAATCCTACCACACAATGTTTCCAGCCTCCTTAACTCCACGGAGACTACTACCCTTGTTTCATCTCTGTACTAAGTATAGTCCAAGACATTCATACCACTCTCACCAAACCTAACCCCACCATGCCCCCCGGCACCAGAGGATCAGGCCAAACCCCTACAAAACCCCTTACTCCCCCCTCCCCCTTGCAAAACCCCAACCTTGCATTCACTCCACCACACACACATCCACTTCCAACACACTATTAATCTAGACAGTCACCCGGTCCCCCAACTGTGATGTCATCCGTCCCCGTCCTCTAATGGCTTAATTCCCCCTATCTACCTATCTACGTATGCCTCCCCACCACACCTACCCAATGCTCCACCAGCGCCTCTGTCAAGCCCTTTCATTACCATATCTGTCTCCCAATAAACCCTGCACACTCAATTTCCTGTACCCCTCTGAAAAGCTCGAATCCACTCCTCCCATATATTAAACGATTCCTGCACATAGTGCGAATACGTCCCGCCACAGCCCCATCCTTTCCTAACACTCATGTCCCTTAATTTCCACGACATGCACACGAAGTCCACCATACAGTACAGTAATCCCTTTTATCCTATGTCTAACCCCCCCCAAATCCAAGTAAATAGCCCATAACAAAGGGATACCCCCACCCAAACCCCTTAACACCCTCCCCATCCACCTACGAACCCCATCCAGAGTTTCACAAAATATACTGCATGCAGAGCCGACTCGCAAGCCACACTTCTGACATTTCCGTCTTTCGCCAATCCCATACGGAATAAATTCTCCCGTGACGCCACTGCCCCATGTAAAAACCGAACATCAGCTCCGGTCCCTGCCAGCAACCTCAGATCCCTGAACCCCTTCCATATCC
>WNWK01035504.1:0-19725 GCA_009830355.1 Cherax destructor | reverse complement strand
AACCAGTTTATATGTGTCTTCAGCACAATCTTATTGTTTATGAGAGCAGTGTGGGAGCTAACCTCCTAATTAATATCTTTAACATATTTATATTTGATTTACTTTGCTACCCTAGATTTTCTCAATTTCATAATAAACATTTTAATTATATTTCTTTGGTTAGTATCCTCTCAGTTGGGATCCAATGGTGATATTGATAATATGTCGGATAACTGGACCAGGATACTGACTTTGTTGCAAAAGCCCAGTAACAGGCTGGATGCTAGAAGGGCTATCCTTTCTAGTGTTCACTGGAGATGTCTATTACTAATAGATATCGTGTCATTTTGTAACACCCAAAAGAAAGAAAATCCAAAAAAGAAAATACTTTCATCATCATTCAACACTTTCACTTCACTCATATAATCACTGTCTTTGCAGAGCGCTCAGATACGACAGCTGAGAATAAGTCCCTCCCAGGTGTCACTATCCCAGACCCCTCCTTTAAAGTGCAGGCATTGTACTTCCCATTTCCAGGACTCAAGTCCAACTAAATCAATTAACAGGTTTCCCTGAATCCCTTCAGAAAATATTACCCTGCTCACACTCCAACAAATCGTCATGTCCCAAAACCATTTGTCTCCATTCACTCCTATCTACCACGCTCACACAAGCTTGCTGGAAGTCCAAGCCCTCGCCCACAAAACCTCCTTTACCCTCCCTCCAACCTTTCGAGGACGACCCCTACCCGCCGTCCTTTCCTTACAGATTTATACGCTCTCCAAGTCATTCTACTTTGATCCATTCTCTCTAAATGACCAAACCACCACAACAACCCCTCTTCAGCCTACTGACAAATACTTTTAGTAATTCCACACGTCCTAATTTCCACACTCCGAATTTTCTGCATAATATTTACACCACACTTAGACAGGACATCTCCACTGCCTCCAGCCGCCTCGATATATATATATATATATATATATATATATATATATATATATATATATATATATATATATATATATATATATATATATATAATATATATACCTTTGGGTGACCTAAGTGTAAAGTAGAAGTAGCAAGACGTAAATAAAATCTTGCATGTTTATGAGACAGAAAAAGGCACCAGCAATCCTACCATCATGTAAAACATTTACAGGCTTTCGTTTTACACTCGGCGGAACAGTAGTACCTCCCTGAGCAGCTGCTGTCTACCAACCTAATACTAGGATATATATATATATATATATATATGTAGTGTACATTTAGTCTGTAAAACGCAAAATGGCGGTCCCCCCACCCCCTTCCATGGTCGTCCCCTACCCCCACTTCCGGTCCCCCACTTCGGTCCCTGCCCAACCCCCTTTTTTTTTTTTTCTTGCCGCCCTCCCGTCGAGGCCGCGGCTGCCTTCTAGGCGCCTTCTGCTGCGGATCGCCCCCGCTTCTCGATTTTTTTTTTTTTTTTTATTTTTTTTTTTTTCATCCTGAGCAGGTCCACCCCCTCACCCCCTCACACCCCTGAGACCCTCATCCCTGGGGTCTCCTTCCGCAACTCGAGCCCCGCCCCACCGCGCGCGCCCGCCCCGCCGCCCGCCCCGCCCCGCACCCTTCCGCGTCGAGCCGCCTGAGCTGCCTTCTGCAGCGCCTTCTGCGGATCGCCCCGCTCCTCGATTTTTCGATTTTTCCCTACTTTTTCCAAAAAAATTCGAATTTTAGAGGATTTCAATTCCTCAGATCAAGATTTACATCGATTTTCATGAATAATACAAAATTACTTGGATCAAGTTCCTTATGGGGTGAAATTTTCTAGATTTCAATAAAAGAACGTAAAGACTCATTTTACTAATTCATCAGAAAAGACACCCTATAGGGGTCTCTTTAAAGTTAAACAGGGTAAACCGAGCTAAAATTAAGGGTTTAAAACTAATACACATTTTTTATTTTTTTATTTTATTAATCATTATCGGGTTAAAGAGTAAAAGATACATTTTTTTATTAATATAAAGATACAATTTTTCCCTGTTTTCAGGTAAATGGTATCCCCATGAGCAATATTATTTCCTCTCTAGGTTTGAGATACTATCAAGTATAACCCCCATGGGGTGGGAAATTTTTTCGATTTCAATAAAAAGAACGAAAAGACTCGTTTCAATAAAAAGAACGAAAAGATAGGCTGACAAGCCTCTTTTAATCTTCCCGTACATATTTCACCTTGGTTTCTTATAGACTTACAATGAATCTCACCCCCTTAACTGAACCTCCTTTGCATCTCACTCTCCCCATTCACCTCCTCACTCACACATGGATAATTGAGGATAACACAAATTTTTAAACACTTTGCTCTGCATACACTTTCATTTTATTAATTATTCACAATTTTCACTCATATCTAAAATCACAAATTCACTATTCTACCATGTACAAACCACCTCACACTCCTTAACCCGGATAACAAATTTTCAGATGTTTTAATATCCATGTCAAGTCTCAACACCTCCCCACATCACTCTTCCCCTTTCTTTTCTCTTTCCCACCCACCTCACCTCACTCACTCCCCCCCACACACACACACACAATCCAACGATACTTAACCCATTCTAAATTCATTTAAGATCTACCACTCATTGAATAACATTTATTTCATTATAAGGAAACTTCTTCAGCATATATTTTCCCTCATGTGATTAACTTTACAACTCTTTCTAATCAGGTTTTCTAAATTTTATGTTTTTAGTAAAGGTTTCTTGAAACCTTTTTTGGGAACTCTACCCGCCCCACCTGGGGTGGGGGACGTCATCATGGGTCGCCCGGGGTTGAGCGGTATACTCATACAATATCCCCCATGTTTTCATTACCCAAAATCTATTCAACAATTTTTCACTTCTATATTTTCACAAATTATTCACAATGCCTTTAATTTCATTCAGGTCACCCACACCATCTCCCCCCCATCCGGCTCACCCTGGCCCCCTGGGGCAGACCTCATTCTCTCTCTACCTCATACACACGACACACACACACACACACACCCCCCATTACCCCCTCACTCATCTCAATTTTTCCAGTTTACTAATTCATCAAAGAAGTCCCTCCGTCTCCATAGAACATACACATTTTTTATCCTCAATATAACCAAAAATGCATTGGAACACCTCCAAAACACTCTTATACATCATTTGAATCCCCCAAAACACCTTTGGGAACAAAAACGCCATTGAACACCACCAAAACGCCATTGAATACCCCAAAACACCTGAACACCAAAAACACCATCAAATTTTTAAAACCCATTGACACCTCCAAAACACCTCTAATACTCCCAAATCATCGTTTGAACACCATCACACATATATTCCCCTTTTTTCAGGTAACAGTAAATCAATAACTTTCAAGACATTTCTCACATCCCTCAACATCTCATTCATCATTGAATACCCTCAAAAACACTATCAAACACCACAAATAACATTTAACCTATTTTCTTTATTTAAATCACTCTAAACATGACACATTACAAAACTAACACGGGTCACCCCAACCAACTAAGGATATCATAATCACATTTTTATAAACATCTCAATTATAACCAACTTTATAAGATCATTATCTCAATCCACTAAGATCCTCTTTTTCAATTTTTTCCGTTTTACTAATTCATCAAAAAAAAGAGCCATTAAAAGAACATTTTCATATACATTCCCTCTTCAGGAACACAAACCCTGATTTTTCCCTTTCTAATTCATCCAAAAAATCATTGGACAAGATCGCTACTAGGGATATTTTTTACTAATGGAACACTTCCAAACAACATTAGAACATTTCAAATTACATTAGAAAATTCCCAGGTTACTTAACACATCAATACAATATTAGAACACTCCAGATTACTGACACATCAAAACAATATTAGAACAACCTCAGATTACTTTCCAAACAATATTAGTCTCCATCAAAAACACTCTTATAACTCATTTAGACACCAAATCACTCTTGTACACCCATTAAACACCTTCAAAAACACTATCAAACCCCCTCAAATAACATTCCAACCTAACTTTTCAACTTCAAACACCACCACCCCAACTAAGACATATCATTCCCATTTCTCTCCTCTCACTCAAAATCACCATTGAATACTTCAAGAGATCATCAAACTTTCCTCAAAACATTCCTCAAAACCTCCAAGATCACTACTCCTCCAACCCCGGATAAAACAGGGACACAAAAAAATCATTGAACAAAATCTATCCCAAAAACCCAACGCCTTGACCAAAAAACACTCTTATACATCATTTGATTACTCCCAAAACACCATTTGAATACTCGAAACAATATATAACATTTAACCTAACCTAACTAAAAACATCTAACCTCCAAAAAATAGCATCTAATCTAAAAACCCAACCTTCAAAACACTATCAAACACCACAAATAACATTAACTAACTAACAACACTTTTCTTAAAAATAGCATCTAATCAACAACAACCAAAACCTATCAAACACCACAAATAACATTATCCTAACCTAACTTATCCTTCAAATCACTAGTTCACCATTTGAACACCTTCATCTAACACGGGCCCCCCCCTCCAACTAATCCTTGGAACATTATCAAAAAAACTAAGACACCTTCAATAACCTGGGGGACATCAACTTATACCTGACATGGTCATATCCACATCTAAACTCCCTGCATGCCTGCTAAACTCCTGCATGCCTGCTAAACTCCCTGCATGCCTGCTACACTCACTGCATGAATGCTACACTCACTGCATGAATGCTAAACTCCCTGCATGAATGCTACACTCCTGCATGCCTGCTAAACTCCCTGCATACCTGCTAAACTCCCTGCATGAATGCTACACTCCCTGCATGCCTGCTAAACTCCCTGCATGCCTGCTACACTCACTGCATGAATGCTACACTCACTGCATGAATGCTACCACAGGGTGCCACTAGGAAGCTTCTTTGGACCCATGTTGACTTATTTCACAGTGACAGTCACTAAACCACCAAAAAAGACACCAAATGTATTGTGAATGTTTGAAAGAGCGCGCTGGGTAATGTTCTCTCAATGGTAAACAACGCTTCACTGGCGGGCATCCTACGTTCTGCGCAGGCGCAGAGCAGGCGGACAGGTCTAATACGTCACAAAACACGAGCCAGTTTACGATTCTCGAAATCGAAAAAAGCTTACGAAACACGATGTTTACGAAATAAGAACCTTACGAAACTCAGGGGTCCACTGTATGTGGTTTGATCCCCAGAACGGGTGGAAACATTAGGACATTTTTCATAGAGATATCTGCTGTTCGTGTTCACCTACCAGTAAAATAGGTACCTGAGTGTTAGTTGACTGGTGTGTGTTGCATCCTGGGGGCAAACTGACCTAATTTGCCTGAAATGCTCTACATAACAAGGGACTTTCTGTATAGTAGTATGTCAATGATATCAGTTAGGCCTGTATACCTTGTACATGTACTTGTAGAGCTAAAGATTATTATTAATACAATAAACAGCTCATAGCCTTGTCTATGTACAGTAAACTCTATATAATACACTATTAGGGGGGATTATATGAGTGTCCATTAAATCAGAATGTTAAAAATGGCAAAAATACTCTACTGTACACCTAGTATAGTACCATACACACAGTTTGCAGATATATTGCAAATAAACATTGAAAATATAGGAGTTAAAAGTTCAGTTTTAACAGTGGATGTTGCTCACAATTTTAAAAGTCTGTTACAGTGGAACCTCGGTTTTCGTAGATTCAGTTTTGACGACTTTTTCCATCAAAATTTTGTCACAGTTTTCGTACATCACCTCGGTTTTCATAGAGTTGACAATGGTCCGTACGAATGCATCCGCCTGCCCGCCCATGTCACTCGGCCACTCAAGCGCCTAGTGACTCAGTCTGCTTTTGTTTATCGTTGAGTGAGCATCACACCGCGTTCAGCGAAACATTTCGTAATAATCCATTGTTTTTGTGATTGTTTATTAAGTGCGACTACTAAATAAGCCACCATGGGGCCAAAGAAAGTTCAAGTGCCAGCCCTTTGATAAAGAAGGCAAGAAACACGATAGAATTAAAAAAAGAAGTCGTAGCTAAGAATGAAAGTGGCATATGGGTGGCCGATCTCGCCAGGATGTGCAGGAAATCTGCATCAACGATCAGCTCCATCCTGGCAAAGAAAAAAGAAATCAAGGAAGCTGATGTTGCTAAAGGGGTAAATGTGCTAATGAAACAGAGATTGCAAACAATCGAAGATGTTGAGTTGTTGTTGTTGATGTGGATCAACGAAGAACAGTTAGTGGGAGATAGTGTTTTGGAGTCGATAATTTGCGAAAAGGCAAGGCAGTTGCATGCGAATCTCGTAAAGAAAATGCTTGGAAAGAGTGCAGTGACTCTCAAGCTGGTCCTAGTGCCAGTAAAAGACAAAGAAGGGAAGTAACCCCGGATAGGGCCTTGATACCTGAAGTCCTTATGGAAAGGGATTCCCCTTCCGAACAATAACCTCTCCTCGCTCTCCCCTCCTCGCCGTCTTCCATACGCCAACAAGAGTCTTCAATAAAGGTAAAAGTGATGTTTAATGTTCATTTATCCATTTCATTAGTCATTTATATTGATTTATCATTGTTTTCTGTATGTAAAACTATAGTTATTCTCTATAAAATGTATTTTTGTTAATATTTTTGGGTGTCTGGAATGGATTAATTGGATTTACAGTATTTCTTATGGGAAATATTGCTTCAGTTTTCGTACAATTTGGTTTTCGTCAGACTTTCTGGAACGAATTAATCACGAAAACTGAGGTTCCACTGTATATTGAGGGTTTACTGTACTGTTCACTGGTATGTTCACTTGGAGGGTGAAGATATTTGTAACTTTGAACTGTAGTATTGGTGTGCCTCTGACAAGACAGTGATGGAGTGAGTGATGGTGAAAGTGATTTGTCTTTTTTTGGGTCACCTGCCTTGGTGGAAGATCAGCAGTTTGTAAAAAAAAAAAAAAAAAAAAATGGTTCACACATTCTTTTCCTTCCTAAATCCTCTTTGTTCCTCTGAGATTCTACTTTCCGTTTTACCTAACTTTTGATGATAATTCTAGCATACTCTTTACCATATGGTAAAGAGTGTGAAATGTCAAAATATACAGCAAGAATAAATTTTTTCCTTGTTTACTATAAATGATAAAATTTCACTTTTTGTTATTAAATATGAAGTGTGTATTTAAAATTTCTGTCATGACAGTGATGGAGTGAATGATGATGAAAGTGTTTTTTCTTTTTTTGGGTCACCGTACTTTGGTGGGAAAAGGCCGATGTGTTAATAAAAATAAAAATATAAATTTTGTAAGATGAGGTACTTTGACTCTAAATCAATGTTTTTTCCAGCTATTAGGTAGCTTCTCATTACACTAATTTACAAACTTTTCCATCACTAATATATATCAGCACCAAATCCCATCTATTTCAACTACTTTAGCACCTTTCAATTTACCTGCTGCCTCACACTTCCTTCATACTCACCTCCAGCTCTTCATTAATCCTGGCAAATATTATTACTCTCCACTTAATGCATAAAATTATACACAAATAACCCACACATAGGAGAAAGAAATTTATGATGATGTTTTGGTCCAATTTGGATCATTAACTAATCCAATTTGGACCGAAATGTCATTGTAAGCTCCTCTCTCCTAAGAGTGGCTTATTTATGTATTGTTCTAAGTCATGGTATTGTGCCTTTTTATTTTTTTTAAAATCATAGCCTCCCTTTGGTCGACATTAAACAACTCAAAATATTCTATGTCTTTCATTCCTAACTCCCTAGTGCAATTGTTCCTCCATAGGCTTTTTTAACTTATTGATTTGTCCTCATGTACGTAGTGTATGGTACAATAATTCAACGATATTAACTCTTTGACTGTTGGAGGCCCTATTCTGAAACTCATTCTATGTCGCAAAATTTTGGAAAAAAAAAAAAAATTCTTATGAAATGATAGAGAATATTTTCCCGATGGTAATGACACCAAATGTACTGAATTTGATGGAAAACTTACGGAATTATGCTCTCGCGAAGTTAGCGATGTCGGCGATATATACGCATCGGTGATTTCGCCGACTTTGAGTCCTATTTTCGGCCAATTCCATTGTTACAGTCGACCAAACTCATACTGTTTCTTTAGAACTACATTTGTTCTATCGATTGAGTACAAGAAATCACCAATTGACTGATTTCAACTACCCAATAAAGTGGTCAGAAATTGGCAATTTGGCCAATTTCATGCAAAAAAGAAAATGTCAATTTCAAAATAGGGTCCACAATAAACAATGCAGACATTCCTGGCACTTAAATAAGATTTTCTCTGTTCATTAGTTACGTCTTTAGGCCACTCTTATATTACTCTTGCTTTCTATTTTGATTTTTTATTCACACAAAAAATAGAAGATTTACTGTTATGCAGACTACTGCATTATTGTAAAAATGGTATAAATAATATCAGTGGACTTGTGTAAGAATATTATACTCACCATTTGACGTGTATTGGTTGAATGTCGTGATTTGTGTACTCTTGAACATTGGCAAAAATTTAACATTTCCACTACTTTGAGCTCAATTTCAAGGTCATTTTCATCATGAAACTAATCAAAATCATCTCTATTTCTGTAATATGTTTTCTATTCTATCAAATGAGACCACGAAAAAGAGAATACAACCATAAATACTATACGAAAATACACCTCAAAGTCGGTGTTTTAATCCAAAAACACGGTCGGAGTTTTTTTTTTGTCATTATGCACTGCGTGCTGCAGGATTTTTTTTATACAGCGCACACAGACCCATTCTCTCATATGTGGGCCTACCAGCTTTCTTCCGCTTGATTTGAAGCCACTAGAATTTTTGAGTATACATGTATATACATACGTCCGAAACAATGGCTCGTAAGACGTATATATACGACCAAAACAGTCAAAGGGTTAAGGAAAATTGATTTTTTTCTGCTGGCTTTATCTTTATGTACTGTTAATATTGTATTAATGTTGGTAGAATTACCAACAATATATTAGGTAAAAGGACACAAGTGCAACTGATGTGACATTTTTATTATGGCAACGTTTTGTTCTCCAGGAGCGTTGTCAAGCCATATTGTTTGTAACAACTTGACAAAGTTCCTGGAGAGTGAAGCATTGCCACAGTAAAATGTCACATAAGTTGCACTTGTCCTTTTACCTAGCAAACTATTCATATTGACTGTATTTTTTATTTTTATGCTGTAAGAAGATCATGGTGTTTAATTTTTTTTTTTTTTCACTTTTCAGCTTGTGAATCGAGAAATGTTCTGGGTGGTGACGGAAGTCTGTGCGGAACACAATCTAGTCAAACGTTCCAAAACTATTAAGCAATTTATTAAAGTAGCAAGTAAGTTGATTGTAGAAAATTAAGTAGCTTTTATACTGCTTTTATCTTTTATTCAATTTATTTTTCCTTTGCTTTATAATCAACTCGTTTAAAAAAAAAAAAGTGTAGTACGCTATTATGCCAAAGTATTGTTGTACAGTGGAACCTCAGCTTACGAGTTTAATCCGTTCCGAGAACTAGCTCGTATGCTGAGTCAATTTTCCTCATTTAAATTAATTGAAATGCCATTAATCTGTTCCAGCGAAATTCCTGCTCTCAGAGGCAGGACAAAATACAGTTCAATATAACGCTAAAATATAACTTTAAAACCTGATACAGTGGACCCCCAAGTATCGGCCGTAATCCATTCCAGGAGCTAGGCCTCAACTCGAACTGGCCGAAAGTCGAACTAATATTTCCCATAAGAAATAATGTAAATACAGTGGACCCCCACCTAACGAGCACCCCGGAAATCGTACAATTATGTAAGTATAATATTGTAAGTGCTTGTGGAAGTGTATTTTTGGGGGTCTGAAATAGACTAACCTATGTGACATTATTTCTTAAGGAAGTAAATTCGTTCGGTAATGGCACTTGAGCAGGCTTCTGGAATGAATTTTGCTCGTTAGGAGGGGGTCCACTGCACAATTACAGTGGACCCTCGCTATTCGAACATAATCCATTCCAGGAGCTTGTTCTTAACACGAAATGTTCAAAAGGCGATTTAATATTTCCCATAAGAAATAATGGAAATACAGTGGACCCTGGTCCATAATTCGTTCCAGAATGCTGTTCAAGTGCCGTTACCGAACGAATTTATTAACATAAGGAATAATGGATTTGACAGTTAAAAATAGGAGAGTAGAGTTATTAAATGGAGAGTTAGAGGTATCGGGAAGATGGAGGGAATATTTTGAGGAGTTGTTAAATGTTGATGAAGATAGGGAAGCTGTGATTTCGTGTATAGGGCAAGGAGGAATAACATCTTGTAGGAGTGTGGAAGAGCCAGTTGTGAGTGTGGGGGAAGTTCGTGAGGCAGTGGGTAGAATGAAAGAGGGTAAGGCAGCTGGGATTGATGGAATAAAGATAGAAATGTTAAAAGCAGATGGGGATATAGTTTTGGAGTGGTTAATGCTATTATTTAATAAATGTATGGAAGAGGGTAAGGTACCTAGGGATTGGCAGAGAGCGTGTATTGTTCCTTTGTATAAAGGCAAAGGGGACAAAAGAGAGTGCAAAAATTATAGGGGAATAAGTCTGTTGAGTGTACCTGGTAAAGTGTATGGTAGAGTTATTATTGAAAGAATTAAGAGTAAGACAGAAAGCAGGATAGCAGATGAACAAGGGGGCTTTAGGAAAGGTAGGGGGTGTGTAGACCAAGTGTTTACAGTGAAACATATAGGTGAACAGTATTTGGATAAGGGTAAAGAGGTTTTTGTGGCATTTATGGATTTGGAAAAGGCGTATGATAGGGTGGATAGGGGGGCAATGTGGCAGATGTTGCAGGTGTATGGAATAGGAGGTAGGTTACTGAAAGCAGTGAAGAGTCTTTATGAGGATAGTGAGGCTCAAGTTAGAGTGTGTAGGAGGGAAGGGGACTATTTCCCAGTAAAAGTGGGCCTTAGACAAGGATGTGTGATGTCACTGTGGTTGTTCAATATATTTATAGATGGGGTTGTAAGAGAAGTGAATGCGAGGGTCTTGGCAAGAGGTGTGGGGTTAAAAGATAAAGAATCAAATACAAAGTGGGAGTTGTCACAGTTGCTTTTTGCTGATGACACTGTGCTTTTGGGAGATTCTGAAGAGAAGTTGCAGAGGTTGGTGGATGAATTTGGTAGGGTGTGTAAAAGAAGAAAATTGAAAGTGAATACGTATAGGAAAGAGTAAGGTGATGAGGATAACAAAAAGATTAGGTGATGAAAGATTGGATATCAGATTGGAGGGAGAAAGTATGGAGGAGGTGAATGTATTCAGATATTTGGGAGTGGACATGTCAGCAGATGGGTCTATGAAGGATGAGGTGAACCATAGAATTGATGAGGGGAAAAGGGTGAGTGGTGCACTTCGGAGTCTGTGGAGACAAAGAACTTTGTCCATGGAAGTAAAGAAGGGAACGTATGAGAGTATAGTTATACCAACACTCTTATATGGGTGTGAAGCATGGGTGATGAATGTTGCAACGAGGAGAAGGCTGGAGGCAGTGGAGATGTCATGTCTGAGGTCAATGTGTGGTGTGAATATAATGCAGAGAATTCAGAGTTTGGAAATTAGGAGGAGGTGCGGGATTACCAAAACTATTATCCAGAGAGCTGAGGAGGGGTTGTTGAGGTGGTTCGGACATGTAGAGAGAATGGAACGAGACAGAATAACTTCGAGAGTGTATAAATCTGTAGTGGAGGGAAGGCGGGGTAGGGGTCGGCCTAGGAAAGGTTGGAGGGAGGGGGTAAAGGAAGTTTTGTGTGTGAGGGCTTGGACTTCCAGCAAGCATGTGTGAGTGTATTTGATAGGAGTGAATGGAGACAAATGGTTTTTAATACTTGACGTGCTGTTGGAGTGTGAGCAAAGTAACATTTATGAAGGGATTCAGGAAACCGGCAGGCCGGACTTGAGTCCTGGAGATGGGAAGTACAGTGTCTGCACTCTGAAAGAGGGGTGTTAATGTTGCAGTTTTATAACTGTAGTGTAAAGCACCCCTCTGGCAAGACAGTGATGGAGTGAATGATGATGAAAGTTTTTCTTTTTCGGGCCACCCTGCCTTGGTGGGAATCGGCCAATGTGTTAATAATAAAAAAAAAAAATAATGTAAATTAGATTAGTCCTTTTAGTCCCACAAACCTACACTTACAGAAGCACTTACAAAAATACACTTACATAATTGTTAGTGTTTGGAGCAGGCCGTTAACCGGGGGTCCACTGTACAATTAATCTGTTCCTGCTGTCAGGAGGCATGACAAAATAGTACTTCACTATGAAGCTATTATCAACTCGACAGCTTTTTTTATCTATCACAATTCATCTAATATGACATAATAAACAATATAAATAACATAAAAACCTGATATGCACTCTAGAATGAATAAAATATGTATGTCATTACGAATGTGGTGGCTGGGGAGGACGGTGGTGGCAGGCATTCTTGGTCTAGCTATGAAAACATCTTCCCATTCTTTCCTCCTTCATACGTGTTAGTATAAGAGAAAACGGAGTTTGTAATGCTAACTGCAGTAGATCACTTCCAGTCGGCTTGACAAAGTGAACAGAAATCATACGTGTCCAGGCTGGTAACAGCAACAACAACTGGTTTGTTTACAAAACTCCTGAACCTTCCTTTAATCTTGTTTACTCACCTCGCACTCTACATTAAGACTGCCTCTACCACCACTGCCTCTACCACCACTACCTCTACCACCACTGCCTCTACCACCACTGCCTCTACCACCACTGCCTCTACCACCACTGCCTCTACCACCACTGCCTCTACCACCACTGCCTCTACCACCACTGCCTTTACTACCACTGCCTCTCACCACTGCCTCTCACCATTGCCTCTACCACCACTGCCTCTACTACCACTGCTTCTACCACTGCCTCTACTACCACTGCTTCTACCACTGCCTCTCACCACTGCCTCTCACCACTGCCTCAACCACTGCCTCTACCACTGCCTCTCACCACTGCTGTGGGGAATTATGAGACTACCTGTCTGGGCTTCACCGCCACTTAAAAACAAATAATCTCAATGGAGATGACCGCCAATTTAGTTTACCGCGGTTATCCCCATGAGGCGTGTGAGAAAATATAACCCACCCCTGGTCGCGTCAAGGGGTCCCTTCGATATTCTCACACTCTAGACCAGTTTTATAAATTGAAATAGATTACACCAATAAGCACGGTGTTACTATGATTTTGTGGACTGTATAAAGGTATTGGACTGATTAGAAAGAGAGGGAAGAGAGTATACACACATAACATGATAAGACCATCACTCACCCAGGAACAGTGATAGTCGCTGGAGATCATTGACACATCCACAGCAAGCTCTCCCCTAACATAACCTACAGAACTGGCCAGCTACAATAGGTACGAGAGGGAGAATACTTACTGTGGGGAGGAGGCAGTATTCTTGACAGTCTCCCTCCTCCGGATATCGTTGTCTTACTGGTAGACACAAGTCTCCCGGCGGGATGATGGTAGATTGGTGGTCCCGATGAGACAAGGAAAGTTGATTCCCTTGATCCCTATACAGTCCTCGAGACAGGACTGAGAAATTAACATGTGGTTGATCGGGAAAGGGCGACTGGTATCATCTCGCTTATTCCCTTAATTTCAGTTTATTCGTATTAATTTATCCACTATTCACATGACGATTTAATGCCCCACTTGTTTATACTCGTCAACAGTCTTTAAGATGAGGTTCGAAGTCGATGAATCGAGATGGAAATGATCATTTCCTCCATACCCAACATGGCGGCCTTGTGTGGCATCACTCACCCGGCGACACCGATGTCTCCCCTCCAATTCCTTATAAAGATGATTCACTGGACTTTAACGTCCCACAGTATTCACCAATGTTGATTCCCGTTGTTTCAACCCATGAATGTTACCCAGAATCAAGGTTTTGCCCCTAATGCCATGGCATGTCAGTGGCTCTCCTTGCACTCAATTTACATTGTAACTTCCGATACCCATGTAATCTGCAATGAAATAAAATTTGTTTGTTTGTTTGTTTGTTTGTTTGAATAATTGCACTACCTAGCACATGGTTACCATGGCTAGGCCTATCATACCAAGATGGCCCTATGCCGGCGTCACTCGCTATTTAACAAATTACCACCCTATTATAGTGGTTCCCGGACTTAATGTCCCACATTATCCATGGAGAACAGTTACCACTTCCTATTACGAAGTGAGGCCGCTAATCACGGTTTGGCTGTCTGTAACGCCAAATTCCTGACTCCATTCCAGTCCCGATACCCAGGCCTTCAGTATACATGCGTGACTCTCCCGCTCTCCACTTGAATCCGCGTCTCCCCTCTGCCTGTGCAACAGTATGTTGGTTCTCTTTTCATACCCAGATAATAATAATAATAATAATATTAATAATAATAATAGTTTATTTGGACATGATACAAAGAATTACAATGGGTTATGAGTTTACATGAGGTGTACATGCCAAAAGCCCCTAATATGCAGGGCATTTTGGGCAGACTTAAAATTAACTTAAAACTAAATGGTAAGAATTTTTGTAAATAGTTTACAATATGAGTATAGTTGAGTATTTAAGCTATGAAATTTGAACATAGTTTAGACATGACATTTTTGAAACATAGTTTTGTACTTTTGTCTTCATTATAAAATTAATTAAATCAGATTAAACAAATTAAAGCAATAATTTGTGTTGCAATAACAAATTAGATGGTCATTATATGAGTTACAAGGAGCACAATGGTAAATAAGGATACATGAGTTTCAACATTTGTACTAGATTATATTTGATAAACTATTTTTCTTTGAGCAATTAAGTAAGGGGTTGTGAGGCTAAATTGTAAGAATTACAGGAGACAGTTTTCAATATAAGTATAGTTGAGTATTTAAGCTATGAAATTTGAACATAATTTGAACATGACATTTTTGAAACATAATACAGTGGTCCCTCGGTTTTCGTGCATCTCCAAACTTGAACATTTATGTAAGTGTATTTTCGTAAGTGCTGTTGCAAGTGTATTTTTGGGGGTCTTAAATAGACTAACCTACGTGACATTATTTCTTAAGGAAGTAAATTCGTTTGGTAATGGCACTTGAGCAGCATTCTGGAACGAATTTTCGGCGAAAACCGAGGGACCACTGTAGTTTTATAATTTTGGATCATTTACAGTTTTATATAAAAAAATTATTTACATAAAAAAATTATTAAATCAGATTAAACAAATTAACCCTTTCGGGGTTATGGTCGTACAAGTACGTTTTACGCACTGTGGTTATTGACGTACTAGTACGCCTAAATTCTAGCGCCCTCAAATCAAGCAGAAACAGGCTGTTAGGCCTAGATGTGATAGAATGGGTCTGTGCGGTTAGTGTGCGCAGTATAAAAAAATTCCTGCACCACACAGTGCATAATGAGGAAAGAAAAACTCTGACCGTGTTTTTGGTTTAAAACAGCAACTTTGCAGTCTATTTTCGTATGGTATTTATTGTTGTATTCTCGTTTTCTTGGTCTCATTTGATAGAATGGAAGATATATTACAGAAATAGAGATGATTTTAATTGGTTTGACAATAACAAGTACAGTGGACCCTCGGTTAACGAAATTAATCCGTTCCAGGAGCTATTACTTAATCTGAATCTTTCGTTATCTGAAACCTTATTTCCCATAAGAAATAATGTAAATACAATTAATTCGTTCCACAAAAAAATAATCACTCATAATAAAAAAAAATAACATTTACTTACCTTTATTGAAGAGACTTGCAGGCATCTGGAAGATATGTATATGATGATTGGAGCAGGTGTTAGTGGTTGGAAGGGAATCCCCTCCAAAGGACTTCAGGTGACAAGTCCCTCTCTGGGGTTACTTCCCTTCTTGGTCTTTTAATGCCACTAGGACCAGCTTGAGAGTCACTAGACCCCTGCCTGGTGAAGTAGCTGTCCACAGTCCTCTGTTTCTGGCGACTCTTCAACACTTTTCTGAAGTACAACATGGCTCTGTCACTGAAGTGGTTGCACAGAAGGCTCATTTCAGCTTGCTCAGGGTGGTATCTTTCAACAAATGTCTGCAACTCATTCCACTTTGTACACATCTCCTTAAGCACTGAAGAAGGCACCTCCTTATCTCTCTCTCTCTCTTCCTGTGAAGCAATAACCTCAGCTGTGGTCTGTTGCTGTTCCAGATGAAGCTCTTGCAGCTCTTCAGTTGTTAGCTCTACCCTGTGCTCCTCCACCAACTCTTCCACATCCTCACCACTCACCTCCAACCCCAGGCTGTTCCCCAATTCCACAATATCTTCCACAACATGTTCCACAACAGGCACATGGTCGTCAGGGTCAGGGTCAGCCTCAAATCCTTCAAAATTCCTCTCTTGGACACAATCCGGCCACAGTGGTCTCCAAGCAGAGTTCAGAGTCCTGGAAGTCACTTCCTCCCAAGCCTTACCTATAAGGCCTATGCAATGCACGATATTGAGGTGTTCTTTCCAGAACTCTCTTAGGGTCAATTCAGAGTCATTGGTCATATTAAAGCACCTCTGAAACAGTGCTTTGGTGTACAGTTTCTTGAAGTTGGAAATGACCTGCTGGTCCATGGGCTGGAGGAGAGGAGTGGTGTTAGGAGGCAAGAACTTCACTTTGATGAAATTTATGTTGTCAGGCAACAACTCTTGCAAGTTGTGAGGATGAGCAGGAGCATTGTCCAGTAGCAGGAGGCACTTGAGTGGCAATTTATTTTCCAGGAGGTATTTCTTCACACTAGGCCAAACACTCCAGTCATCCATTCCTTGAAAATCTCCGTAGTGACCCATGCCTTGGTGTTAGCTTTCCAATGCACACACAATTTATTCTTGTCAACACCGTGATTCCTGAAGGGTCTGGGATTTTCATAGTGATGCACCAGTAAAGGCTTCACTTTAAAATCACCACTGGCATTGGCACACATCATAAGAGTTATCCTGTCTTTCATAGGCTTGTGTCCTGGCTGTGCCTTTTCCTCCTGAGTAATGTAGGTCCTGTTGGGCATTTTCTTCCAAAACAGGCCTGTTTCATCACAATTAAACACTTGTTGGGGGAGGAATTGTTCAGCCTCTACGAACCCCTTGAATTCCAGCACAAATTTTTCAGCTGCACGTTTGTCTGAGCTGGCTGCCTCACCATGCCTCACAACATTGTGTATGCCACTACGTTTCTTAAACTTCTCAAATCAGCCTTTGCTGGCTTTAAAATCACTCTCCTCACCACTGGTTGCAGGCATTGTCTTCACAAGATCTGCGTGCAACTTCCTTGCCTTTTCACAAATTATCGCCATAGAAATACTATCACCCGCTCTCTGTTTTTCATGGATCCACACCAACAACAACTTCTCAACCTCATCCACTGTTTTCGATCTTTGTTTCGTTAACAAATTAACCCTTTTGCAACATTAGCTTTCTTGATCTCATTTCTCTGTGCCAGGATAGTGCCGATAGTAGATGGAGTTTTCTTGTACATCCTGGCAAGATCACTCAGACGTACACCACTCTCATATTTTCTATGATTTCCTTCTTCAGTTCGATGGTGTTCCTCACTCTCTTACCCCAGGGTGCCACTAGGAAGCTTCTTTGGACTCATGGTGACTTATTTCACAGTGGCAATAACTAAAACCACCAAAAATACACCAAATATATTGTGAATCTTTGAAAGAGCGCTGGGTAATGTTCTCTCAATGGTAAACAACGCTCACTGGCGTCCTGCGCTGTGCGGAGCAGGCGGACGCGTCTATACCTTTCGGTAACGAGGACTTTTTCGCTAACCGATTACGAAAAAAGCTTACGTTTTCCGAAACTTTCGTTAACAGGACCTTTCGTTAACCGAGGGTCCACTGTACCTTGAAATTGAGCTCAAAGTAGCGAAAATGTTCGATTTTTGACGATGTTCAAGTGTAAACAAATCACACCATGCGTCCAATACACATCAACTGGCGAGTCTAATATTCATGCACAAGTGCTCTGATATTATTTATACCATTTTTACAGTGATGCAGTTGTATACATAACAGTAAATCTTCTATTTTTTTGTGAGAATAAAAATTCAAAATGGAAAGCAAAAGTAATGTAAGAGGGGCCTGGAGACGTGACTAATGAACAGAGAAGATGTTATTTTAGTGCCAGGAATGTCTGCCTTGTTTACTATGGACCCTATTTTGAAATTGGCATCGTTTTAAATTTGTGTGAAATTAAATTCCATTTTCTGACCACTATTTTGGTAGTTGAAATTGGTAAATAGGCGGTTTCTTGTACTCAATCGATAGAAGAAATGGGGTTCTAGCGAAATAGCTATAATTTTAGTAGACTGAAACATTGGAATGTGCCGAAAATAGGGCTCAAAGTGGGCGAAATCGCCGATGCGTAAGTGTCATGGCTACCGCTAACTTCACGAAAGCATAATTCCGTTAGTTTTCAATCAAATTTCATAATTTTTGTGGCGTTATGATCGGAAAAAGATTCTCTATCATTCCATAAGAAAAAATAATTTTTTTTTTTAAATTCGTGGACCCTGAGAACGAGTTTCAGAGAGACCCCTTGGACCCCCAAAGGGTTAAATCAATAATTTGTTTTGCATTAACAGTTTATATGGTCATTAGATGAGTTACAAGGAGCACAAGGGTACATGAGTATGGATTACTTTATATTAATTGGTTTATACATTATAAGATATAACATGGCATATACATTATGAGGTATAAGTTTCAACATTTGTACTAGATTATGTTTGATAAATTATTTTTCTTTTAACAATTTTGTAGGGGGTTTTGAGGCTAGGGGAGTAACACAGTGAATAAATGTTATTTTGAGGCAGTGTAAGGTTATTTAATAACTTTGTTGGTAATGTAAAGTAGTGGGTATTTAGTTTTGGGCGAGTAGGTAGTTTTTTAGCAGTTTTGAATTGATGTACAGACCGGGTTTCTTTGGTAATCTTTTTCTCTCTTTCAACATGTCAGCCGTTTCCCACCAAAGCGGGGTGGCCCAAAAGGAAAAACGAGTTTCTCCTTTTACATTTAGTAATATATACAGGAGAAATGGGGTTACTAGCCCCTTGCTCTTCTTTGGTAATCATAGGTAATAAATTCCAAATTTTTGGGTCTTTGATGTGCATTGTGTTTTTGCATAGTGTGAGGTGGACGCGGGGAACATCGAAGAGTGATCTGTGCCTTGTGTTATGTTCATGTGTCCTGTTAAGGTTGGTTAGGAGAATTTTGAGTTGCGGGTTAATATTTGAGTTTAGTGTTTTATGTGTGTAATAGGCACTGTAAAAAGTATGGATGTCTTGTATGGTGAGTAAGTTTAGACTTTTGAATATAGGTGGAGTATGTTGTCTAGAGTGGGAATGTGTTATCATTTGAACTGCAGCCTTTTGTTGTGTTATTAATGGTTTGAGGTGATTTATTGTTGTTGAGCCCCATGCACAGATTCCATAGGTGAGATAGGGGTAAATGAGTGAGTGATAAAGGAAAAGGAGAGCTGGTTGTGGAACATAGTACCTTATCTTGGATAGTATTCCTACTGTCTTGGAGACTTTCTTGGAAATTTGTTGTATATGTGTCTTAAATTTGAGGCCACTGTCAAGGTGGATTCCTAAGAATTTTCCC
>WNWK01035503.1:0-19727 GCA_009830355.1 Cherax destructor | reverse complement strand
TTTTATGTGTTTGGTAGATATATTTGCATGTGACAAAGATGCACCCTTGTTACAAAGGGTATTGGTTTTGTTTCAAGTGTATTTTGGCATTATATATAAGTTATGCTCTTTTATGTATGTCACGTATAAGGTTGTAAGTCATATAGGGTGCACGGGAATAATTGGATGTCTTGTTTCTAGTGTTGCGGTATTTGGCATCTAATGGTGTGGCATTTTTCATTGATGTACAACATTGTAGTAAAAATTTTAAATAAAAATTAAAAATTATATGTCACAAGAATACACGATTTCAGTTGAAAAATAAGTTTATTTGAGCTTAAGTTATTCTGTATCAGCTATAATGTGGAGTAAAAATATTTGAAAACAACTGAAATGCAATTAGGTGGAGAATTAACATAGCAGCCACCATGTTTTGTAATACTTTGTGAGGTGGGATGCATAGTAAAGTTTGAAAACAGTCGTCAATATTCTTATGCAGTATTACTAGTTTCTTGTTAGTTCATTGTGTATTTCATCATTGCACGAAGTAGTATGTCTTATGAAACAGAATCGTTTTATATTTGTATACCAATTCTATGTATCATGTATGTTAAGTTTTTTAAATAAAATATAAAAAAAAAAATAATCAGACACTAAAAAAATCAGAAGCAAAGGAAGTCTATAACCAAAAGGTTAGGTTAGGTAAGGTTTGTCAGGAAATGCCCGAAATGCCTAGGCATGCTAGTGGCCTTCTTTGTAATTATTATTTTATAATATGTGAGGCATGCAAAGAGTACGTTACATTTATTTTTCGTATGTATACACTCCCATATAGGCTGCGTCTACAACCAGCGAACCAGGTGCTATTCAGGGGGGCCCCATCGTTAAATCAGTACCTTGGTTCAGCCAATCATAATGTGGGTCTGACAATTACAAAGGTGATGTGGTAGCACTCACGATTCACTTTTGCCAGATTCATCCAGCTGCTGGTTGAAGCATGGTGGTCTTTCTGTCTTTGGCTGTTGTTAGTTGCCTTGACTTACTGTGGTGTACACTTATATTTCCTACTGCTGTACATAGTGTATATAGTGTACATACATCTGTTCATACTTGGTGAAGGAAAATATAATTAAAATACTACTGCTGTATTTATTTTCACTCTAAGCTCCCTTTACGGCCAGGTTAACAGGCCTTGATTACCTGGGTCGTAATATGGGTAGCCTGTCCGAGAGCTCGAGCTGTTAGAGCAGGAGCTGGAGCTAAGAGCTGGAGCAGGAACTAGTCTTTGTATCGTTTAGATAGCTTTGCTATCTGGCATTGCGTCTCAGTTTTGCCATCACTTCCGTTATTCCGTCTCAGCTTCGCAACCGCTTCTCTATTGCGTGTCAGCCTTGCTATTTGTGTTTCTGCAGTCGTACTGTGCATAGCTGCTTGAGCGTGTATTGTAAACATTTGGGGTTAATGCCACCTATACGAGTCGGATGATTGGTGTCTCCCGTTCACTATACTAAACTACCCAAACTTTCTCTACAGCGGTGTTGGCGAATTGCTCGTTCTAGTGGTGTACACTTATATCTCCTACTGCTGTACATAGTGTATATAGTGTACATACATCTATTCATACTTAGTGAAGGAAAATATAATTAAAAGGCTACTGCTGTGTTTATTTTCACTACAAGCTCACTTTACGGCCAGGTTAACAGGCCTTGATTACCAGGGTCGTAATAATATGCAAACCACACATTGTAATCTTTACAGAGAAATAAACATTTGAATTTGAATTTGAAACTGGACAAGTGTTTTCTGACGCAGGTCTTAATCAGATCATGACCCGCCGTTGGAGCTTTTGGTTATCTGACCGAGGCCTTCAGCTGGCTTACCTGTCCACCCCTTTAAAAATTATGGTCATAGTTATAACCATTTAGTTATCATATTTTAATATAAACAAAACATAATAATATGTAAAAGGGAATTACCAACAGATCATCTAGCTGTCAAGAAAGGAACTTGACAAGTTCGTCTAGGCAGTTCCTGATCAGCTAGGCTGTAGTGCTTACGATGAACCAATAGCCTGACTGATCTGATCAGCAGGTTAATGTAACACCAGAACCAAACACAGTATACCACAGTGACAGGCATCAAGCAAATAAGGTCTTCTATAGTGACACAACTACAAACAGTCGCAGCCTACGGCAGTGGTAGACAACGAAGTATCATAAATATCAAACGATGCACCATAAATGAAGACAGCTTACCAGGCTGACAGACACAAATACGACCTACCAGTCACAGACTATAACGAAACACGATCTACCAGTCACAGACCATAACCAAACACGATCTACCAGTCACAGACCATAACCAAATACGACCTACCAGTCACAGACCATAACCAAACACGATCTACCAGTCACAGACCATAACCAAATACGACCTACCAGTCACAGACCACAACCAAACCGACCTACCAGTCACAGACTATAACCAAATACGACCTACCAGTCACAGACCACAACCAAACACGACCTACCAGTCACAGACTATAACCAAACACGACCTACCAGTCACAGACCACAACCAAACACGACCTGCCAGTCACAGACCACAACCAAACACGACCTGCCAGTCACAGACCACAACCAAACACGACCTGCCACAGGGCAAACACCAAATAAACACAACTTACCACAGACCAAAAACAGTCCGCCCATGATAGGTCATGAACAAACAGACTATCATAGAAACAGGAATTATTTCAGTGATAACCAGAACACAGTCTACCACAGATAAAGAAAAAAGCAAACAAGGAAAGCAAGGAGTAACAGGTCAATTACCTCAGCTCAAGACCATAAGTCTCACACAAGCTGTGGTTATATCCAAGGCTGCTCGAGGGTAACTGCTGGTCATGGTTTATCCCCTCATTTCCTCTCACTTCACTTCACTTCATCTCTTTCCCTCCAGCTTCCACTCTCCCCTTTTTTTTCCCTTTCTCACTCTCACACACGTTCTTCAGTTGCTCGAGGGTAACTGCTGGTCATGGTTTATCCCCTCATTTCCTCTCACTTCACTTCACTTCATCTCTTTCCCTCCAGCTTCCACTCTCCCCTTTTTTCCCCTTTCTCACTCTCACACACGTTCTTCAGTCATTTTCCCTCGTGTCCCCCCGCTCTTATCACACTCCTTATCTCACCTTCCCTCTCTTCCTTAATCTCTATTTTCTCTCTCCCTCATTAATTGCTAGTATTGTTTACGCTTCCCTCTACCCTCTCTTCTCCTCTCTTCAAATTTTTCCATTCCTCTTCCCTTATATCCAATCTATCCTACCTCACGTTCCTCGCTCCCTCTCCTTTTCCCTTTTCGTCCACTTTCTTCCAGTCGCTCTATTCCTTCATTTTCTCAAAAATCTTGATTATAACTCTGTATCATCCTTCTATTTTTTCTTATCCCATCCGAATTTCTCTCCTCCTCTAACTTTATAATCTTTGACTTTCCAATTTATTTACCATTATTTTCTCTATACCTTCCACATTTTCATTTTCTAATGACACCAGTCTCCTTCCCCTCCTTCATCCTTGAACCATGCACCATATCCACTTCTCCATGCACCATATCCACTTTTCCATTCACCATATCCACTTCTCCATGCACCATATCCACTTCCCCATGCACCATATCCACTTCCCCATGCACCATATCCACTTCCCCATGCACCATATCCACTTCCCCATGCACCATATCCACTTCCCCATGCATCATATCCACTTCTCCATGCACCATATCCACTTCCCCATGCACCATATCCACTTCCCCATGCACCATATCCACTTCCCCATGCACCATATCCACTTCCCCATGCACCATATCCACTTCTCCATGCACCATATCCACTTCTCCATGCACCATATCCACTTCCGCATGCACCATATCCACTTCCCCATGCACCATATCCACTTCTCCATGCACCATATCCACTTCCCCATGCACCATATCCACTTCCCCATGCACCATATCCACTTCCCCATGCACCATATCCACTTCTCCATGCACCATATCTGTCGTGTGGGGTTCGGGCTGGCTTGAGGACGCCGCGGGCAATCACACAATGACCCGGTTATATCTTCTTAAATCTGCATAAATACTCTAATCCATGCCCACAACGCTGCCCTCAATTTGTCGTGTGGGGTTCTTGAATGGATTTGGTAATAACTACAACGCAAATTGGTTGGTAACTTATATATTGGTAGAAATATGGGGAGCACTTGGAGCCTCGTCGCCTGGCCTGCTTGCTCTATACTCTCTTGAGTTGAACTGACGCTAGTGGGCTAGGACGCTCATGGCATTCAAAGGATGACCCTTGACACGGCTTGGTCAGCAGAAAGGCTAGTAACGGACAGTGATCACATGAAAGGCTTGGGACTAATTAACGGTTGGTAAGATTACTATTACTGAACTGCTACTGACAACTACTACTGACATATCCACTTTTCCATGCACCATATCCACTTATCCATGCACCATATCCACTTCTCCATGCACCATATCCACTTCTCCATGCACCATATCCACTTCTCCATGCACCATATCCACTTCTCCATGTACAATATCCACTTCTCCATGCACCATATCCACTTCCCCATCCAGTATATCCACTTCTCCATCCACCATATCCACTTCTCCGCCAGCTCCTGAATCAACTGGATTTTTCCTGTAAGAATAAAATTGTACGTCTTTTATTAACATCCTTTGAGTAGCTTGTTCCTGTGCTGGCGCCACAATGTTGTGTGTGGCTTGTTCCCGTGCTGGCGCCACAATGTGTGGCTTGTTCCCGTGCTGGCGCCACAATGTTGTGTGTGGCTTGTTCCCGTGCTGGCGCCACAATGTGTGGCTTGTTCCCGTGCTGGCGCCACAATGTGGCTCGTTCCCGTGCTGGCGCCGCGACGCTGTGGGGCTGTCTTTCTACTATCAAGAGTGCCTCAGCGTTAGGAGTGGTATGTCCAGTATACCTACTGGGCACCTAACGTTTTATAGCATCATGGTGGCGTAGTGGACTAAGGCATCGACAGTTTAGCTAGCTTCCAATGTTAGCTAAATGACTTGGGTTCAATCCCCAACCGGTCACAGTATGTTATGGTCAATTAGCAAGAACTCATTTAAATTTAAGTCCTTTCGAAAAAATTCTCTTTTACGTTTAAAGATATTTTTTTCATTTATGTTAATGTAAAATTTAATAATTTTGTACCAAAAGAATCTTAGAAAACTTACCTAACCTTATTATAACAAGCGCAATTTAATTTAGCCTAATCCAACTAAATATATTTTAGATAAGTTTGCAATAATTTAATAATAAACAAACACAACGAAATATATTTTTTCGTTTGATCAGAATGATTTTGAGAAATTATTGCATACACAAATTTTCGCTTGCCTTATTCGGCAAGAAGAGCATTACTATTTAAGCCAAAATTGCAAGTTTTACCTATATGGTAAAATAGGTTATATGCTGCTGAGCTTACTGAATCTATAACAGGACTAACTGGGTTCCCTGGGTTATGAGTCTTGATTAACCGATAAAGATACGTAGAGTTGCCGACCTGGCTGACAGATGTTTAATTAATTCATCATTCCCCTTCAATAACTTTTAAAAACGTTTATTGAAGTGGCAATTGACCTGGTCATGAAAGTTCTTAATGAGCGGTTCATACATTTCATTATCAGTCAGATGGTTCATTTTACCTAATACTCAGTCTTATCCAAAATGACAAGTACATTAACTTTATGGCCTCTCGAGAGTTGCAAGGTCTGGTCGTTGTACAGTTTTGTGTATGCTTTTGTGAATCTTAGTAGGCAGTTGGGAACACAGGATGGAGTAAAGTCCCATAGACCATCCCTTTACAAATATCAAGTCACAGTGTTTTTTCCAGAATGAAAAAAGACTTTGCTAGATTTACATAATTAACGTTCTTAGTTGTGGGCCCGAAACTTAATCCAGACCATAGTGCTACTTACTGATCACTACTTAATTCTTTACTAGATAAGTTAATTACAAACTCCGGGTTCGCATGTGTGGTCCAGCCACTATGTGCTATGAGATTATTTAACTTCCTAGTATCAATGCGTTCGGTGTTCTGCCTTACTCTTCAAAGCTCGCTATAAATATAATCAAGTGGGTAGCAATGCCAGCCTGGGGAAATCTTGGCTCTCCTCATTTCTATAAAAGGCATTTTCTTTTTATGTCGCACTAGTTCAATATTTTTAGTGAGCACTAACTTGTGCAGTTGATCGGAAGGTGCAGTAGCTAACCTGACTAACCTGCTCTGTAGTAGAGATTTTGGTAGACTCATAGTTCATCAGAAACTATGCAATGTTGCAAGAGTAGCAACAAGAGGAATGAGGGGAAGTTATCTCATTATGATAGCGTGGTGACCCCAGCCATCTAGATATAGTCAGGGGTGGCGCCGTTCGTCACCCAGTCATCCCGTCCCCTATCACTCCTCCCCATAAGGGCTAGGGGGGGGGAGAGGTCCTCCGAGATTAACAGAAAGCGGAAACATTACTTTTCTTTGGTTATTTGTGAATCTTCCTTAGTATTCCGATTATTCTTTATGACCTAATAACCAGACTTTTCATGATTTATTCGACTATCCTTTATAACCACCTAACAGCCTAACCCTGTTGCAATCACCATGTTGCAATCACCATGTTGCAGCCACTGATTGCAGTCACTTAACATTGTGTACCTATAACTGTGCAGTAACTTTGCGCAGCTGTACCTAAACTATATTACTATTATTGATTATATATTATACTGGCGAGCAGGACACATTCCACAGTGTGTAAAACTTGCAGGACACGCGTGGAGAACGCTGGTCGCACTATTGTTAATTACTTAAACCACTCGTTCATGGCTACATAAATATCTGTTCTGCTGAGTATTAAATAAGAAAAATGTTAAATATTAAATAACTACATTTCTTTGAGAAGATAATATCATTATTCATTACTTGGCTTGTTGTATGAATTACTGGTTGTTAAAGGCACTTGTTGATAGGGTGTCTGTATGTGTTTTTGTGTGTGTGTGTGTTTGTGTACTCACCTAGTTGTGGTTGCAGGAGTCGATACATAGCTCCTGGCCCGGCCTCTTCACTGATCGCTACTAGGCCCTCTCTCTCCTTGCTCCATGAGCTTCATAATACCTCGTCTTAAAGCTATGTATGGTTCCTTCCTCCACTACATCACTTGCTAGACTATTCCTCATCCTGACAACTCTGACTGAAGAAATACTTCCTAACATCTTTTTGACTCGTCTGAGTCTTCAACTTCCAATTGTGACCCCTTGTTTCTGTGTCCCATCTCTGAAACATCCTGTTTCTGTCCACCTTATCTATTCCACTCCTGTGTGTGTGAGTGTACTCACCTAATTGTGGTTGCAGGGGTCGAGACTCAGCTCCTGGCCCCGTCTCTTCACTGATCGCTACTGGGTCCCCTCTCTCCCTGCTCCATGAGCTTTATCATACCTCGTCTTAAAGCTAAGTATGGTTCCTGCCTCCACTGCATCACTTGCTAGACTATTCCACTTCCTGACTACTCTATGGCTGAAGAAATACTTCCTAACATCCCTTTGACTCATCTGAGTCTTCAACTTCCAATTGTGACCCCCTTGTTTCTGTGTCCCCTCTCTGGAACATCCTGTCTCTATCCACCTTGTCTATTCCACGCAGTATTTTGTATGTCGTTATCATGTCTCCCCTAACCCTCCTGTCCTCCAGTGTTGTCATGCCGATTTCCCTTAACCTTTCTTCGTAGGACATTCCCCTTAGCACTGGAACTAACGTGCTTGACCAGGTATGGGTTCCAAACTGGTGCTGCATACTCTAATATGGGCCTGACGAACACGGTGTACAGTGTCTTGAACGATTCCTTACTAAGGTATCGGAACTCTATTCTCAGGTTTGCCAGTCGCCCGTATGCTGCAGCAGTTTTCTGGTTGATGTGTGTTTCCGGAGACGTGCTTGGTGTTATACTCACCCCAAGATCTTTCTCCTTGAGTGAGGTTTGCAGTCTTTGGCCACCTAGCCTATACTCTGTCTGCGGTCTTCTTTGCCCTTCCCCGATCTTCATGACTTTGCATTTGGAGGGTTAAATTTGAGAAAGCCAGTTGCTGGACCAGGTGTTCAGCATGTCCAGGTCTCTTTGAAGTTCTGCCTGATCCTCATCTGATTTAATTCTCCTCATTAACTTCACATCATCTGCGAACAGGAACACTTCTGAGTCTATCCCTTCCGTCATGTCATTCACATATATCAAGAATAGCACTGGTCCTAGGACTCACACCTGTGGGACCCCGCTCGTCACAGGCGCCCACTGTGATACCTCGTCACGTGCCATGACCCGTTGTTGCCTCCCTGTCAGGTATTCTCTGATCCATTGCAGTGCCCTTCCTGTTATACACGCATGATCCTCTAGCTTCTGCACTAATCTCTTGTGAGGAACTGTGTCGAAGGCCTTCCTGCAGTCCAAGAAAATGCAATCAACCCACCCCTCTCTCTCGTGTCTTACTTCTGTTACTTTGTCATAGAACTCCAGAAGGTTTGTGACACAGGATTTGCCTTCCATGAATCTGTGCTGGTTGTCGTTTATAATCTTGTTCCATTCCAGGTGCTCCACCATTCTCCTCCTGATAATCTTCTCCGTGACTCTGCACACTATACACGTAAGTGACACTGGTCTATAGTTTAGTGTCTTGTTTCTGTCTCCTTTCTTAAAAATGGGAACTATATTTGCCGTCTTCCATACCTCAGGTAGTTGCCCAGTTTCAAGGGATGTGTTGAAAATTGTGGTTAGTGGCACACACAGCATCTCTGCTCCCTCTCTAAGGACCCACGGGAAGATGTTGTCCAGTCCCATCGACTTTGAGGTATCAAGGTCCCTGAGCAACTTCTTCACCTCCTCCTCAGTTGTGTGTATGTCATCCAACACTTGTTGGTATATTCCTTATTGGTGTCTCACTCTGTTCTGTCTTCCCAGAGTTCTTCCTGTCTCCACTGTAAATACCTCCTTAAATCTCGTGTTGAGCTTCTCACATACATCTTGATCATTTCTTGTGAGTTCCCCACCTACTTTCCTCAGCCTGATCACCTGGTCTTTGACTGTTGTCTTCCTCTTAATGTGACTATACAACAGTTTCGGGTCAGACTTGAATTTAGATGCTACGTCATTTTCGTACTGTTGCTGGGCCTCTCTCCTTATCTGTGCATACTCGTTTCTGGCTCTACGACTAATCTTCTTATTTTCCTGGGTCCTTTGCCTTTTGTACTTTTTCCATTCTCTAGTGCACTTAGTCTTTGCCTCCCTGCACCTTCGGGTAAACCAAGGGCTCGTTCTGGACTTCCCATTATTTCTGTTGCCCTTGGGAACAAACCTTTCCTCTACTTCCTTGCATTTTGTTGTTACGTATTCCATCATTTAGTTTACTGACTTTCCTTCCATGTCTCTGTCCCACTGAACCTCCTGCAGGAAGTTCCTCATACCTGTGTAGTCCCCTTGTTTATAGTTTGGCTTTTCCCTTTTAAACTCCTGTTGCCCTCTCCACTTGTAACTCTACTATGCACTCAAAGCTCAGGACCATATGGTCACTGGCTCCCAGGGGCCTCTCATATGTGATGTCCTCAATGTCTGTGTTTCTCAGGGTGAACACGAGGTCCAGTCTTGCTGGTTCGCCCTTTCCTCTTTCTCTGGTAGTGTCCCTGACATGTTGATGCATGAGGTTTTCCAGTACCACATCCATCATCTTGGCTCTCCATGTTTCTGGACCCCCATGTGGCTCCAGATTTTCCCAATCGATCTCCCTGTGGTTGAAATCGCCCATAACCAGTAATTTTGCTCTGCTCGAGTTAGCTCTTCTTGCCACCTCAGCCAGTGTGTCCACCATTGCTCTCTTGCTCTCTTCATATTCCTCTCTTGGCCTCCTGCAGTTCTGTGGTGGGTTATACATCACTGCAATGACTACCTTATGTTCCCCAGACTGAATTGTACCTACTATGTAATCCCTTTCACTAATCACGTTAATGCCTTCCATTTCTTACGAGCAGTGCAACCCCTCTTCCCCATCTGCTCCTTCTATCTTTCCTCAGGATCTGATATCCCGGTGGGAAGACTGCATCTGTTATTGCCTCAGTGAGTTTCGTTTCTGTGACTGTTATGATGTCTGGGGACTTCTCATTGATTCTTCCATTCCACTCATATTTATTCGTTATTCCATCCGCGTTCTTGTACCAAACCTTCAACTGCGTTTCAAAAACTGTGGTCCTGGGGGAATATTGGGGTTGAAGGAGCGGGAGCCCTGGCGGGGGCCTATGGGGGGTTGCGGTGGGGTGGGATTTGTGATGGGGGTGGGAGCAGAGTGCCCATAGGGGGTTGCTGTTGTTACAAAATGACACGATATCTATTCGAAATAGACATCTCCAGTGAACACTAGAAAGGATAGCCCTTCTAGCATCCAGCCTGTTACTGGGCTTTTGCAACAAAGTCAGTATCCTGGTCCAGTTTTCCGACATATTATCAATATCATCATAGGATCGCAACTGAGAGGATACTAACCAAAGAAATATATTTAAAATGTTTATTTACAAAGTTAGAATATCTAGGGTATCAAAGTAAATCAAATTAAATATAAATATACTGAAGATATTAATTAGGAGGTTAGCTCCTACACTTCTCTCATAAACTATGTTATTGTGCTGAAGGCACATATATCTTAATGGCTCTTATGTACCATATGGTACAATGTCAGCAATTTACAATTATACTAGGATATATACAAATGTGTAGATGTGTGTGTATGTGTGCTCCAGGAAACTCGTTATGACTCTTAAAGTAAAGTAAAGTAAAGTAAAGTAAATTTTATTTCGTTGCAGATTGCAGATTACATAGGTATTGGTAGTTACAATGTAAATTGAGTGCAAGGAGAGCCACTGACATGCCATGGCATTAGGGGCAGCTTATTCTAGTAACTTAAAGACTATGTACTTAATATTAGAGAAATTTATTGAGTTTATTCTATTTAAAAAATTGTTTTCAAAATTACAATATGATGAAATTTTACTGTTTAAATTATTATATAATGATATTAGATTGTTACAGTAATGGTAATATGGAATTGAGATTATCTTAAGGAAAATAACATTGAGCATTTTTGACATTAACTTATAATATGAGTATTTAGTTTTGATTAAGTGGGGTAACATAATAGTAACATATTATTAAAAATTGAGATTATCGTATAGGAAAATAATAATGAGCATTTTTCAGAGTAGTTTATAGTATGATCATTTAGTTTGGGTGAGTAGGTGGTTTTGAGTTGAGTCTTAAATTTATTTTCTGACAAGATTATCTTAATATTTACTGGTAGTGAATTCCAGATTCTGGGGCCCTTTATGTGCATAGAATTTTTACATAGGTTGATATGAACACGGGGTATATCAAAAAGTGATCTGTGTCTTGTGTTGTGGTCATGGGACTCGACTTAACCAGTGACCGACTGAACGTCTTCTCATAAGCTAGCTTCTCTAACAAACTGACAATCAGAACAGCTTGATTGAACAGTAATATGCCAAATTCACCGAACAGCAATATAGCAAGCAACAGTAACACAGCGTCAGGAACAAGGAGATAGAAAAACGACCCTAACTGGGGACCATCAGCAGATCCTCCATAATAGTCACAAAACACACTTATTACTGAATCTAGGTTCAGCATAACCAAAATCCCCGACTGTGACGGTGCACAGAGGCCTAAGCGGATGGTCAAGAGCTATAGCTAGAGACCTGCGTTATCTCAAAGTGTCAATGTGACACACAAACCAGTAAAACATCGAAATCACTAAGTCTAGGCTATTCTCTGTGAACAGAGTTACACAGAGTCAGAGAATATGTTTCATCTCACCACCGAATACATACTCTACCAAACAGTCTAAATGACGAGAAAACAAGCAGGGAAGAGAGAACGATAAAGGGAGGCAGTCGCCTCCCACAGGTGTCATCATGTGACTCGCATGGCTGCTGCCCAGCAACTCCAGAAAGCCGGCAGTATAACAAGCGAGGTGCTGAAAGCGGTAGTTGCCACCTGAAAAGCAGCTACTCAACACTCCGCACAATGAGCACAATAGTGTACAATGTAACATCCTACCTAATAAAATAGCTAAGTCAAATATAATATAAAGCAAGATATTAACGATTTAGCTATTATCAAAAATATCAACAATATAAAATTATAGAAAATGGACATATATACATAATAACACAATATAAATTGTGACCCATTCTGGGGTCGCAATACTGAAGGGGTGGGGTTTGTGATGTGGGGGTGGGGACAGAAGGAATGGTGTGTGTGTGTCGGTTTAGATTGTTCAGTTGCCTTGGGGTTGTCGTGGTTGGAGTCCTTCTGCGGGTGTTTCTGGAGGGTGTGTTTGCCCTTCCACCTGGGTTTGTTTCTTCTGCTCTTCTTTGTCGTTTCCTCTCGTTCCTCCTTTCATCTTTGTATTCTCTCCTTCAGTATCATCCTTTCCTCTTATTTTCTGTCTCGATCGAGGTACACTCTCTGGTACTCGAGATTGTCTCTCAGTCACACTTTCTCCTGCAGGATCATGGATCGAGCTGTTCTGCTTTGAAAATTACTTTGAGAGGCCGTTCTCTTCCCCTTGTAAACCACCCAATTCTCCGAAAATTTGTCACCTGGGTCATGTCGCCTTTACCTATTGCTTTGATGATACCTTCAATCGTTTTTCTCATCCTGTTTTCTTTTATCATAGGTATCCCCTTCAACTTCCTGGAGCCTGTAGACAAAAATCGACCTCTCCTTTCGGCCTCCACTGTGTCTCCCTTGCATCCTCTGAAATGTTTTAGTTCCTTCCATTGAAATGTCCCTTCGTTCAGTCCCTTCCCTGGCTGAAACCCCTATGCTCTGTGGTCTGTCCTTCCTGCTCATATGTTCCTGGCCACTGCGGTTGACTGTTGGAGTCTCTGCATATAGCATAGCTACTTCATTGTCTTCAGACCTCTCATTTGTTCTTAGTGTGCTCCTCGTCTTTTCCCGGGCCCCATGTGGGTCTGATAGGGCTTTTGCATACAGTATAGCTTCTTTGCTCCCTGCAGTCCCCTTGTCTGTGACTGATGTAGAAGTTCCTGATGTCATGTCTGAATTGTCATTTTTCTCTTTAATTAAGCTGTTTCAGGTTTTTCAGTTTCTCTTCTAAGCATCTTAGCTTCTGCTGTTTTGGCTTGTAGTGCCCACTTCCTGCTCTCTGCAGCTATCCTCTCCTCTAAATAACAAAAAGGCACAATACCGTGACTGGAACAATACACAAACCCGCCATAAAAGGGAGGAGCTGATCATTACAAGTCACAGTGTGACTTTGTAAATGGTCCAAGTCGGGCCGAAACGTCGCGTAAGCTCCTCCCTTTATATGTGCGGTTGTGTGTGAATCCTCTCCTCTATTTTCATACTAAGCTCTTCTAGCTTCCTTCCCCACTCTTCCTCCTTTTTGTGAGCTCTGCCTCCCAAACTACTCCTCTAGGCTCATCCACCAGACCCCTGGTTTTCGGCCCTGCTCTTGGGTAACCGTTTTACCACAAAACGAAGCTTATGTATTTTCAGAGTGAGTATATGTGTGAGGGAGAGAGAGAGAGAGAAGAGAGAGAGAGAGAGAGAGAGAGAGAGAGAGAGAGAGAGAGAGAGAAGGAACAGAGAAAGTGAGAGAAAAATTGAAAGAATGGGAGTGAGAGAATGATAGGGAAGAGAGTTGGAGGGGGACAGTGGCAGGGGGAGAGAGATAGGGGTTGCCTTTCAGCCCTTCAGCCCTTTCAGGGCCTGGCCCGAAAGGGGCAGCACGACTGTTGGCTTCCTGGTCACAGTTTAATTTAACAGATTCGTCCCAGGACGCCAGTAAGACATGTCATGGCTGACCAGTTTAAAGTAGGAAAACTAATACATTCTACACCCCTAATAACATTCTACACCCACTTTATTATCATGTTAAGGATCATTCATCGCCTAGGCCTAGAGATAGCAATAAATCAAGCTTCTGCATTGCTTTCTGTAGGTTTAGCAAGTGTGCTTAGGTCAAAAACGGGAAACTGGCGAAGCGGGGTTAGATTGAACTAGCCAGGAAGGGGATGGGAGCTTGTAGCCTGGGCTTGACCTAACAAGGGACCTTTATAGTGCGGCCCCGACCTATTATCAATCTCCCTAATGCCGGAAATGGATAAAACTCTGTTCGGCGTTTAGTGATAATCATAAATAGCGCACATTACAGGAAGTGGGCTTCTTATTACTGCTAATAGACAAACCGTGAGAGACAATCGCGAGTGTAACACCATCAATTAGGACGGTGACTCATCAGCACGTTCTATCAAGACACCATTTCCCGCTTTGGTGGAACCAACACCATTGCTCATGTTACAATGAGCAAGGTAGGTGATGTTCTTGTTGGACGGGGACTGCGCGTTCTTGTGTGGCAGGGGCATAAAATTATCTACTGATGCGGTAATGTGTGGACTTTTTAGTCCAACCTGGTCAGTTCAGTCCCCACTGACTGACTATTGGGTATATGCTCCTCTGGGCATTAATTTTAAACCTAATATCATTTAATTTCACAGCCAAGGGTTGGAAAGGATGTCTCTTCTTTATCGATGCTGCGAAGTGTGGATTCATCAGTAAGCTAAGTTGTAATTACGTTCATTTTATTCTTGGGAATTCCAAATCCTAACAGGGGTACAAGGGGAAGGGAAGTGTGGGAAGCAGGGAGGAGGAGGAGTGAGAAGAGAGGGTAGGAGAGACAGAGGATGAAGAGAGTGGAGAGAGAAAGAGAGTGTGTGAGAGTGTGAGTGTGGTGAGTGTGAGTGAGAGTGAGTGTGAGAGTGTGTGTGTGAGAGAGTGTAAGAGAGTGTGAGTATGAAGTGTTGTAGAGAGAGTGTGAGACAGAGAATGTGAGAGTGTGAGAGAGGGTGTGAGAGAGAGGGTGTGAGAGAGTATGAAAGAAGGAGAGAGAGAGTGATAGACTGGGAGTGTGAGTGTGGGTGGAGAGTGTGAGAGAGGGTGTGAGAGATAGGGATAGAGAGCAGGAGGGGAACAGCAGCAGGGGAGAAGATGGGGAAAGAGGTTTGGGTCAGGGTTGAGGGAAGGGAAGTGCGGAAAACAGGGAGAGGAGTAGTGAGGAAAGGGGTAGGGAGGGAGACGAAGGATGAAGAAGAAGGTGTAAGTGGAGAGAGAGAGAAAGAAGAGGTGTGAGGGAGTGTAGGTAGAGTTGGAGTGGGAAGTGGGTGAGTGAGAGAGTGTGGATAGAGTAGTGTAGAGAGAGAGTGTAGGAGATATGGAGGAGGAGGGGGAGAGGGGAGGTAGGAATAGGGGTATCCTGTGTATTTGTTGAACCAGGTTAGGGTAGGAAAGCAGTACAAACTTGTGTGTGTATATTTATGATCTTGTGTGTATACACATCAGTACGTGTTACACGGCTGTGTGTTAAGTTACTGTCATCGATCCTTCTTTCTGTTTGGGTTATCCGTGTTTCTCTACACTAAGTTGTCTTCACCTATGCTGCTATGTATGCAGTCTATGCCCTGTATTTGTGTGCCTGAATAAACTTACTTGCACTATTGGTGTATTTGCCGGGGCTTGGGCCCCCACCTCAGCTGATGTATGTACACCACTACTTAGGTCCCTTCCCAATTATTCCCCCTTTCTAGGTGTTGTGCTCTATGTATGATATTCAGCTCCAGAGAGGATAAAGAACCAAATTTATCTTTATATCTTGGGGCGGAAAATGTGCCGCTTTTTTACTGGGTTTGCCCTTGGGAAAAACCCAGCATTTCGTTGGCCCCCATCAGCCAAAGGTTCAATTTAAACCCCCCATTTTTCCGTTTCCAAAACCCCGTCATGGGGTACAATGACCAGGAAGTGGGGGGGTACCGATGCCAAAAACTTGGCTGTCTTGGTGGGTGGAATTACTGGACGCAGTTTTCTGTGTGTCCCCTCCAGTAATTCCAGCCACCTGGAAAAGTCTCTACCGTAGACCAGCTAGACAGACAGTTCCACCCAGCAAGGTCACTGGGGTGTTCAACCGTGACTCTGAGGAAGTGGGAAGGGAGTCCACCTGAGGTGACACAAGATGGGCTCCGTGAGAAGAGTCCACCTGACCAAGGGCCCAACACTGAGGCAACCCGCTGACCTTAGGTAAGTGGGGAAGGGAGCGAACGGATGGATTCCTGGATACATGAACTTGGGAAGGTTGTTGTTGAGGCTGACCTGGGGACGTGGGGAAGGAGGAGAAAATCCGGGAGGCCCGAAGCGATGATGGATTCCTGGATTACATGAACCTGGGTAAGGCATGAATACCAGCAGTTGAGGCTGACCTTGGGTAAGTGGGGAAGGGAAACATCCGGCGGCAGACAGATGGATTCCTGGATACATGAACCTGGGGAAGGCAAGAATACAGGTTGATGAGGCTGACCTTGGGGTAGTGAGGAAGGGAAAACATCCGGAGGCGGACGGATGGATTCCTGGATACATGAACCTGGGAAAGACTGAGGCTGGAAGGCAGAGAGAGGGAGAAGCGAGGCTGACGGATGTATTCCTGGACACATGAACCTGGGGAAGGTGAGGTGGGTGGGTGGACCTTAAAGACGAACCACTGGCCTCCACGTGGCAAGATCTGGTAACTCAGAGATAACTCTGAGGCTGACAGTGGTCGCAAATAATAATAATAATAATTATTATTGTTTTATAACAATAATTTTATTATTATTATTATTATTATTATTATTATTATTATTATTATTATTATTATTATTATTATTTATAATTCATGATTTGCTAATTTTGATTCAAAAGTGTCAACCTCAACCGTAGCCACTGTGATGGTTCCGGGGGTCAACGTCCCCTCGGTCCGGTCTATGACCAGGCCTCATGGTGGATCAACCATACTCTTACTGTTGTCCGCACGCAGCCCAATGTACGAACCATAGCCCGGCTGATCAGGTACTGACTTTAGGTGCCTGTCAAGCGCCTTCTTGAAGGCAGCCAGGGGTCTATTGGTAATTTCCCTTATGTATGCTGGAAGGCAGTTGAACAGTCTTGGACCCCTGACACTTATTGTGTTGTCTCTTATCGTGCTCTTATCGCCCTGTTTTTGCCGTTTGCCGAGTCTTTTGCTAATCCCTTCAGGATTTTCCAAATGTGTATGATCATGTGTATGATCATGATTGATCTTCATGAGATCTTCTGACATGATCACTCCCAGGTCCTTTACATTAGTTTTTCGCTCTATTGTGTGGTTTCCATATCGAAGTAATTGAAATTTCTCATCATTGAATTTCATATTGTTTTCTGCGGCCCATTTAAAAATTTGGTTTATGTCCGCCTGGAGTCTTGCGGTGTCTTCAATGGAGGACACTGTCATGCAAATTCGGGTGTCATCTGCAAAGGAAGACACGGCACTGTGGCTTATATTCCTGTCTATGTCAGATAAGAGAATGAGGAACAGGATGGGAGCGAGTACTGTGCCTTGTGAAACAGAGCTTTTCACCGTAGCCGCCTCAAACTTTACTCTGTTGACTACTACTCTTTGTGTTCTATTTGTTAGGAAATTATAGATCCATCTACCAACGGTGGTGTTATTCCCACTCCAACCTCCCTGACAGTAGCGACGGTGGTGTTATTCCCACTCCAACCTCCCTGACAGTAGCGACGGTGGTGTTATTCCCACTCCAACCTCCCTGACAGTAGCGACGGTGGTGTTATTCCCACTCCAGCCTCCCTGACAGTAGCGACGGTGGTGTTATTCCCACTCCAACCTCCCTGACAGTAGCGACGGTGGTGTTATTCCCACTCCAACCTCCTGACAGTAGCGGCGGTGGTGTTATTCCCACTCCAACCTCCCTGACAGTAGCGACGGTGGTGTTATTCCCACTCCAGCCTCCCTGACAGTAGCGACGGTGGTGTTATTCCCACTCAACCTCCCCGACAGTAGCGACGGTGGTGTTATTCCCACTCCAACCTCCTGACAGTAGCGACGGTGGTGTTATTCCACTCAACCTCCCTGACAGTAGCGACGGTGGTGTTATTCCCACTCCAACCTCCCTGACAGTAGCGACGGTGGTGTTATTCCCACTCCAACCTCCCTGACAGTAGCGACGGTGGTGTTATTCCCACTCCAACCTCCCTGACAGTAGCGACGGTGGTGTTATTCCCACTCCAGCCTCCCTGACAGTAGCGACGGTGGTGTTATTCCCACTCCAACCTCCTGACAGTAGCGACGGTGGTGTTATTCCCACTCCAGCCTCCCTGACAGTAGCGACGGTGGTGTTATTCCCACTCCAACCTCCCTGACAGTAGCGACGGTGGTGTTATTCCCACTCCAACCTCCCTGACAGTAGCGACGGTGGTGTTATTCCCACTCCAGCCTCCCTGACAGTAGCGACGGTGGTGTTATTCCTCCAACCTCCCTGACAGTAGCGACGGTGGTGTTATTCCCTCAACCTCCCTGACAGTAGCGACGGTGGTGTTATTCCCACTCCAGCCTCCCTGACAGTAGCGACGGTGGTGTTATTCCACTCCAACCTCCTGACAGTAGCGACGGTGGTGTTATTCCCACTCCAACCTCCCTGACAGTAGCGACGGTGGTGTTATTCCCACTCCAACCTCCCTGACAGTAGCGACGGTGGTGTTATTCCCACTCCAACCTCCCTGACAGTAGCGACGGTGGTGTTATTCCACTCAACCTCCTGACAGTAGCGACGGTGGTGTTATTCCCACTCCAACCTCCCTGACAGTAGCGACGGTGGTGTTATTCCCACTCCAGCCTCCCTGACAGGAATCATGGTAGTGTTCTTATTTATGTTCTTTTACCGGAATTAACATTAATACAAATTTGAACAGCAATATTGTTCAAATTGTTCATTAGTGTGTAACGAGGAACAACATTATAACAATTAGATATATTTCAGTCGCTGCGCGGTCCCAGAAAGGTTTCCCCGAATTGCATAAACTCAGCCACATCTACCTTGCTGTTCTTCTGTGTTACTGTACTGTTCTTTTGTGTTTCTGTACTGTTCTTCTGTGTAACTGTACTGGTCTTCTGTGTAACTGTACTGTTCTTCTGTGTTGCTCTACTGTACTCTTCTGTGTTACTGTACTGTACTCTTTTGTGTTACTGTACTGTACTCTTCTCTGTTACTCTACTGTATTTTTTTTTTTTTTTTTTTTTTAGTAACTTTAAATATTTAGTAATTGTTGTATTTAACATGATCCTTATCTCCCTGAGCTATCTTCCTAACTTATCTTATCAGACATTAACAACTTTCTTGTAATTCTTATCATGAATTTTTCAGTCTGGTCTCCAGTGAACATGTCTACAACGTGTTTCTCCTCGCTCTTCCTTCTCGTTTACCTCTGCCTCCTCTACCATCACTCTCCAGTTCCCCTTTATGGATTTTCCAGGAAGGGGGGTATCGGCCCCCTTCAGCCCCTTTAAGCCCTCTGAGGGACTCAGCCTTCCAGAGGGGCTGATAGCGTCTAGTTTCCTGATCAACAGTTCAATAATTACCACATGTTTGTACTCTGGAACATCGCCTCTTGGTCACGTATGCAACGTCTCTTGGTCACGTATGCAACGTCTCTTGGTCACGTATGCAACGCCCCTTGGTCACGTATGCAACGTCTCTTAGGAGTAGTGTTAGTGTATACGAGTGACAGACAAT
>WNWK01035502.1:0-19728 GCA_009830355.1 Cherax destructor | reverse complement strand
TTTTAATGTGTTGATTATAAGTGAAACTTCTATTGGGTTGGTTGGGGCTAGGAATAGTGTGTTCGGATAGGTGCCAGTGAGATAGTCATTAGGTGGAGTATTTGAACTTGGGATTTTGCTTGCCAGCTTTTTACCTATGGTGGAGAAAAAATCATTGAGTTTGTTTGCTGTTTCAATAGGTGGGAGTAGGGGTTCATCTGGTTTTGTTAGCTTGATTGTTCTGTTTGTGGATATCTTTTTAGTTCCTAGAATTTCAGATAGGGTTTTCCAGGTCTTTTTTATATCACCTTTTAAGTTATGTAATCTGTTCTCATAGTACAATTTTTTTGACCTTCTTATCAGACTCGTTAGGTTTGATGAGTAGCTTTTTGTTTGTTCTCTTGTTATTTGACCCATTCTGTACTGTTTTTCATATAGGTGCTTTATATTAATGGATTTGAGTATGCTGGGGGTTAGCCAGGACCTTTTTAATCTTTTAGTTGTGATTTGTTTAGTTTTTTTAGGGCAATGTTTATTATAGAGGTATTGGGTCTTTTTAAGAAAATTAATAATACATAAGTCAGTATCTGGGAAGTTGTCTATTTCTGTTTGCCAGTCAGTGTTTGCCATAGCTGTTAAAAAGTTATTTATAGCTGTCTCATTATGTAGTCTGAAGGTAACTTTAGTAGTCTCTAGTGGTAATTTTCCGAGATTTGTTATGAGAAAGGTTGGGTAGTGGTCTGTGGTATTGTCTGTGATTATGCCTGATTTTAATGGGGATATGGTGTTAGTCCAGATATGGTCTAATAGAGAGGCACAGGTCTCAGAGATTCTCGTAGGTTTTGTTATTGTCGGGAGCAGCAAGCAGTTGCTCAGTGTTTGTGAATTCAGTTACTTGTGGGTCCTGATCTTGTAGGAGGTTTATATTGATGTCTCCTGTGAGGATTAAGTGGTCTTTGTTCATGTGTGCATCAGTAATCATACTTCCTAATTTTTCACTAAATTGCTGAATGTTTGACTGTGGTAATCTATAGATGTTTATAACTGTGAGAGGTTTTTGTAGGTATTTGGATTTAAATTTAGCTATTATATATTCTCCATGTTCATCTCTTGTGCAAGTATTGTTAATACATTCATGCTGGTCTGAGTATAACATAGCTGTGCCACCTCCTTGTTGGTCTGGCCTACAATTGTGTATGGCTGAGTAACCAGGAATGGCATAGATATCTGTAGTATGAGGCTTTAACCAGGTTTCAGTGAGAGCAATGATGGACATACTGGCCTGTAGTGAGTTTAATAATGCAGTTAGGTCATCAAAATGTTTGCTTAAAGATCTGACATTGTAGTTAAAGATAGTTATGTTATTGTTGGATTTGAGTAGTGTTTTAGCCTGTTCTGCTGTGTAGTAATGACAGTTGTTGTTAGGTTCATGTAAGTCATTTAATAGAAGGTTGGTATCAGGATCAATGTTTGGAATCATAAGATTTAGTGTGATTCTATAATTAAACTTAAAAATAGAACAACGCAAGTAGACTTAAGAATAGGACAATGCAAAAGGATTTCTTGGCACGTGAGTTAGTACGTTGGATATGTTTACAAAAATGAAAAAATGAGCTAAGGTAGTCAATTTACAGCTAATAAGAATCTAAAACTATAGTTTTACCCTACTATTACTACTATTGCCCGTCTTTGCTCCCTTTTTTATCTCTTATGGCAAAAAACTACTCCCCCTACTACTACTACTACTACTACTACTACTACTACTACTTCTACTACTTCCACCAGCATTACCACTACTTCTTTTTCTTCCTCTCTTCCTCCCGTCCCTGTCCCCCTTGCCAAAATATACTGACACACTCACTCTCTTCTGTCAGTGTGACTTGTGAATGCTCCAAGATGGACCAAAACATCATAATAAGCTTTTCTCTCTCTTATATGTGGTTATTTGTGTATTAATTATGCAGTGTTTTTACTAAAGGGACTTCTGGGAATAATAAAAATACAGTGGCACCTCGGTTTTCGTCGATAATTCATTCCAAAGTGCTGTTCGAGCGCCGTTACCAAACGAATTTGTTCCCATAAGGACAATGTAAATTAGATTAGTCCGTTTCAGACCCCCAAAAATACACTTACAAAAGCACTTACAATAATACACTTACATAATTGTTCGAGTTGGGAGCTGTACGAAAACCGAGGTACCACTGTAATTTATTTTTGTAATTTCCATTGTGTTTTCACTTGGTATGCTCCTCTACTTTGAAAACCAACTACAGTGGAACCCCGAGTAACGAACACCCCGGAAATCGTACAATTATGTAAGTATAATATTGTAAGTGCTTTTGTAAGTGTATTTTTGGGGGTCTGAAATGGACTAACCTACTTGACATTATTTCTTAAGGGAGTAAATTCGTTTGGTAATGGCACTTGAGTAGGCTTCTGGAATGAAGTTTTTACGTTACTCGGGGTTCCACTGTATAGGATTTCATTAGAAATGTGCTCACTGGATTTCTTTCTCATGTCTTGGTCGTTAAGCAGGATTCCACTGTAATTGTGGATTCTGGAATTTTGGGGATCTTTAGCATGATAATCTCTGCTTCAATATTTAGAGAAACAGCTCCTGGTGTATATAGCACTGGATGTGTTTACACTTGCTATGACTTTGATAAATGCATCAATGTATTTTCATAACATACATCAGTATGTTTGACTAAACAACTGATAAAAAATCTAAGTCTCCCTCAGCAGTCAGTTTAAAAATCTGTTTCATGTTCAAATTGTACCAAATAAATACACAACAGCTACATCTATCTACACTAAAAGAGCATATTATACCCATGATATAGAAATATTTTATAAAGTAAAAACAGGAAAAAATAATATAATACAGCCTCTCCTCACTTAGCGATGTACAGTAGGTCCCCACTTATACGGCAGGTTAGGTTCCAGGCTAGTGCCTTAAAGCAGACATCGCCGAAAAGCAGAACGCCATTTTTTTCCACTTCTAAATGCATATAAATGCCAGACAACAAGCTTACACTAACTTATATTAAGTTAACAATAGCACTAGGCATTAAAAAACACAATAAAAAGTAAGATACACACAGAGTACACTTATTACTTACTTTAAAGTATTAACATTGGCTTAAAATAGTCTGTGAACCAATTTATGAAAAGATCAGTAGTCATCCAAGCTTTCGAATTGGATTTATAATAAACAGGGAGGCTACCTTTTGCATAGTTCTTTAGGGCCCTAGGATTCTCTGAGTGATAAATTATCATAGGTTTTAACTTGCAATCCCCAGCAGCATTAGCTCCTAGCAAGTGTTAGTTGAAGACTCAGACGAGTCAAAGGGATGTTAGGAAGTATTTCTTCAGCCATAGAGTAGTCAGGAAGTGGAATAGTCTAGCAAGTGATGTAGTGGAGGCAGGAACCATACATAGCTTTAAGACGAGGTATGATAAAGATCATGGAGCAGGGAGAGAGAGGACCTAGTAGCGGTCAGTGAAGAGGCGGGGCCAGGAGCTAAGTCTCGACCCCTGCAACCACAATTAGGTGAGTACAATTAGGTGAGTACACTCTTGGGTTATCCTGAGTTCCCTACACATATGCTGCTATATGTAACTGTATTTGATGGCTATCTCAGCGATCAACATATACCTTGTTAGTAAGTTTATTCAGGTATACACAAATACAGTTACATAGATTATCATACATAGCAGAATATGCGTAGACAACCTAGGATAACCCAAAAAAGTCAGTTCACTGAGTTTAATCATTTCTAACTTGGCACTTAAAGTAAGAGGCTTACGACTCCTCTTTTTATCACAACTAAGCTTAGACGCCATAGTCAATGAGAGCCAACTAGTTAACGAAAGAGTAAACGAGAGAGAGAACGAGATACGGAGTTCAGACAAGGTAAAAAAACAAACTGAACAGGTAGTGGGCGATCACTCGGTCAGGCGAAATGAATGCGATTAATACGTGTCCACTTTTAGTTCATTCACATATGTTTGTAAGAGTTTGTGAGACTTTTACCTCAAAATAATTTTTTTTATTACGTATAATAATAATTACCTCACAATCCAAATACTCTTACATTGTGTACAAGTTGTACAAGTTAGTACAAAATAAACAAACAGCAACAATCCCATTCTCATACAACACACTATTTTTAGAGTTAATGATAGTATTATTATTAATAATAATAATAATAATAATAATAATTTTTATTTCAATGCATGTTACAAGTGTACAATGTTATTGGTAGTTACAAATATAATACAATTATAAAACTGTAATGCAAGGAGAGCCACTGGCATGCCATGGCATTAGGGGCAGTTTATTCTAGAGACTTATTCACTAAGTACTTAATGCTAAAGAAATTGATTGAGTTTATTCTAGTTCTATATTATTTAAATTATTAAATGGTTATACATACTATTTAAAGACAATACAAGAGAAATTGGTTGAGTTTAATCTAGTTGTAGAATTTATTTCAAATTACAGTATGTTGATGCTATACTAGTATAATAACAATACTAGAAATAGTTTTTAGAGTTTCATCTAGGTATATATTTTATTTCAAATTAAGAAAATGATGATACTATAAGATTTTAAATGACAATATGATGATATAAGATTGCAACAAGTGTTAAGGAGGATGAACATATCAAAATGAGATCTTCTTAAGTAAAATAATATTGGGTTTGGAAGTTTGTTACAGTATGAGTATTTAGTATAGGGTGAGTAGGTGACTTTTGAGAAGAGTCTTGAATTGATTTTCGGACAAGGTTAACTTGATATTTACTGGTAATGAATTCCAGATTTTGGGGCCCTTTATGTGCATAGAATTTTTACATTGGTTAGTATGGACTCGGTATGTCAAATAGTGATCTGTGTCTTGTGTCATGTCGTGGGACCTATTAAAGTGTTGAGGAGAATTCTGAGCGCAGGGTTAATATTAGCATGTAGAGTTTTATGTATGTAGAAGGCACATGAATAGGTATGAATATTTTTTATGGTGAGTAGTTTTAAGGTTCAATATAGGTGGAGTATGCTGTCTAGAGTGGGAATTTGTTATCATCCTGACTCAGCCTTTGCTGGGTTATGAGTGTCTAAGGTGATTTAATGTTGTTGAGCCCCATGCACAGATTCCATAGGTGAGATAAGGAGTAGATAAGATTATTATCATCATAATAAAAAAGAAGCGCTAAACCCACAAGGGTCGTGAATAGCTATATATAGAGTGAAGGCATATGAAAGGAATATTTTTCTACAGTTATCTCTCAGTGTTTGACTAGAGAAAACATAATTCTTCCGGCACCCCTACAAGTCGCTTGGTAAACAAATCTCATATTTGTCAATTTTTATTCTGTGGGTGTATGTATCATGTTTATATGCTATGTAACGTGTTTTTTAAATAATTTTGAAGAAAATATCATAGACGAATTAATGAAAATGTCTATATTAACGTAAAATAAGACATTTAATGTGCCCAAGAGTGATTATTAATAATATTACGTAATGTTTTCCCTCCGCCCGGCAACACCATAGCATATAAACAGCATGTTTATATGCTTTGTAACGTGTTTCTTATATAATTTTGAAGAAAATATCGTAGATGGATTAATGAAAATGTCTATATTAACGTAAAATAAGACATTTAATGTGCCCAAGAGTGATTATTATTAATATTACGTAATGTTTTCCCTCCGCTCGGCAACACCATAGCATATAAACAGCATGTTTATATGCTTTGTAACGTGTTTCTTATATAATTTTGAAGAAAATATCATAGATGGATTAATGAAAATGTCTATATTAACGTAAAATAAGACATTTAATGTGCCCAATTTGATTATTATTAATATTACGTAATGTTTTCCCTCCGCCCGGCAACACCATAGCATATAAACAGCATGTTTATATGCTTTGTAACGTGTTTCTTATATAATTTTGAAGAAAATATCATAGATGGATTAATAAAAATGTCTATATTAACGTAAAATAAGACATTTAATGTGCCCAAGAGTGATAATTATTAGTATTGCGTATTTTTTCCCTCCGCCCAGCAACCACACCTACATAGCATATAAACATAGCATATAAACAGCATGTTTATATGCTGTGTAATGTGTTCCTTATATAATTTTGAAAAAAATATCATAGATGGATTAATGAAAATGTCTATATTGACATAAAATTGGACATTTAATGTGCCCAAGAGTGATGATTACATAATAGAGAGATGTGCTCACAGAAAATGTAAACAAACCGGGTGGCGCATGCCGTATCTGAAAGACGCTTGCCGTATACAAAAGTTTTGGTCATAATTTGAACTCGCCGTATGAATGGAACTCCGAAAGGTGAAATGCTGAAAAGCGGGGCCCTACTGTACTCGTTTACCGACGACTCGGACTTACGACAGGCTATCCGACCAGTATGCATACTTAAATAATGTATATTAGAGCTGATTTCCTCTATTCTGTTTATTACAATATACAGTACACTACTGTATAAACATTTAAAAATGTACTAAAAATGTTATAAATGGTGCAAAGGTGACATTTAAACAATATCAAAGATGGTTGACACAAACCCACTACAGTGGTACCCCGACTTACGATATTTTTTCATTCCAGAATGCTGTTCAAGTGCCATTACCAAACGAATTTATCCCCATAAGGAATGATGTAAAATAGACTAGTCCTTTTAGACCCCCAAAATTACACTTACAAAAGCATTTAAAAAAATAAACTTACATAAAAGGGTGAGTTTGGGGACCATCGTAAGTCGGGGTACCACTGTACCATCATAGTATGCTCCTTGCTTAGCGATGAATTCATTTACCGACGTGGTCTTAGGAACAGAACTCCATCATTCAGTGAGGAGAGGCTGTATATTAGAGGAAGAGTATGATAATGCAGAGCAGTGAGTAACTTGAGGACTGTTGTTGTGTCACAGTCCTCTACTACATTGATCCTTTGACATTCTTATAGGTTGCACTGGACTTGCTTTTTGATAATTTCTAAAGCCTATCATAGAGCATGAAATAAATTATGCCAAAAGCAGTTTTTGTCTTCCTCAAAGACCCAGTGAGAGACTCATAACATCTTTCTGGAGGGAATGAGATGGTTCTAAATCCCCCACAGGTAGCAATTGTGACTCTTTGGACTCGTTCTCAAAAACTCGCAAGAACCTTTGAAAGTTAGGACAAAAGTCATAAAAATAAAAAGGTTTTGTAAAGAGCCAATCCATAACACACTAGAAGCTCAATCAAAACCCTTCATTATTTCAACAATGGGACGTTAAAGTTAAATACAAAAGACTCATGACATGAAAGCAGTACAAACATTTCAGATGTGTCATGAGTGTAACCAGATATAAACATGTAAATAGTTCATTACCACTCTAACTTGTTCAGCTATCAAAACTTTGTTGCCCAGTCTCTGGACCCATTATGTACCCCTGCAATCTTTTGACTACTGCCCATAGGATGGGTATGGGGTATATAAAAAAGATATTAAACTCACAAAAATAGATAAACCTATAAGAAGAGTGATGGATGGTACAGTTTGTGAGGTCATGGATTTTGACTGGAGAAGAAGCCAGAGATAATGTAGTTTTTCTCAGTCTCTGTGTCACCTGGGATCCTCTCTTATGATACTGTGGTCACCACTCAACTTTATCAAAGTTTTTCCTATAAACACAGTGTTGTTAGATTACTGGTTCACCTACAGTGTTGTTAGGTTGCTGGTTCACCTATGCAGTGTTGTCAGGTCGCTGGTTCACCTATGCAGTGTTGTCAGGTTGCTGGTTCACCTACACACAGTGTTGTCAGGTTGCTGGTTCACTTAGTGATGTCAAGTTGTTGGTTCACCTAGAATGTTATCAGGTTGCTGGTTCACCTACACACAGTGTTATCAGGTTGCTGGTTCACCTACACACAGTGTTATCAGGTTGCTGGTTCACCTACACAGTGTTGTTAGGTTGCTGGTTTGCCTACACATGGTGTTGTCAGGTTGCTGGTTTGCCTACAGTGTTGTCAGGGTGCTGGATTACTTACACAGTGTTGTTAGGTTGCTGGTTCGTCTACTCCATGTGCAGGTTGTTAAATGCTCTGTGTTTCTGTACAATGGTTGTTAAATGCTCGTTGGTTCTGTACAACTGTTGTTAAATGCTCGATGGTTCTGTATGGTGATTTCATGGGTCATGACAAGTGAAGAAGTTAAGGCATTAAAGTACAGTGGTATTTTGAGTTACGAGCTTAATTCGTTTCAGAAGGCTGTTCGAGTGCCGATACCGAACGAATTTGTTCCCATAAGGAATAATGTAAATTAGATTAATCTGTTTCAGACCCCCAAAAATTCACTTACAAAAGCACTTACTGAAATACACTTACATAATTGTTCGAGTTGGGAGCTGCTCATATTTCAAGGTACCACTGTATTCTTATCTGGCAGTGAAAAATTACATGCAACCTTAATGAATTTTGTCTATAGTTAAGATCCTCAAACAAATCAGTGACTGCTTAAAAAAGTATTTACCAATAGATTAATAACAATTACCCTCATGTTCATTTGAACAAGGCTTGTTTTTTTTTACTAATCCCCTTTTTGAATGTTTTTAGAAGACATTTGTTTGAAGTCATCTTTATGACGCAAGTGAACATTACAGAAATGGTGATGAATATGAAGCTCAACATGTGATACTGACATCTTCTATTGGTTACTTGAAGAAAAACACAAACCTGTTTTCTCCTGCTCTTCCTAAAGTACTTCTCCAGGTGAGTGTTCCATTAAGCCTTAAACTGTCCAAACATAGATCTACATTTGCACCGTTAGCACTCCGAACTTAGATCTACATTTTATTTTTTCATTCCTTCAAAATTGGCGCGATAGGCCTGAGTCGCCTAGACACAAGAGAATGGGTCTGCGCACTCAGTGTGAGCCGTATGAAAAAATCGGGGACACAGGGATGCCGCGTGGTAGCACCAGTTAGTTTCAGCTCCATCTTGGGTCAACATTATGGCAAACCCCCATGATTCACTCATGCCTCGTCATATTAACACTACTATTCTTGGAAAGTGATAGAGAATGCGAGCTTAGTGGTTTTGACACCGATATGGCCACTAATGATCAAGGAATTAGTGAAACTATTGATGACAACCCAGATGACCCTCAGCCCATCACCTCTGGGGTGGCCACTTTGTATTTAATTCTTTATCTTTTAACCCCACACCTCTTGCCAAGACCCTCGCATTCACTTCTCTTACAACCCCATCTATAAATATATTGAACAACCACGGTGACATCACACATCCTTGTCTAAGGCCCACTTTTACTGGGAAATAGTCCCCTTCCCTCCTACACACTCTAACTTGAGCCTCACTATCCTCATAACAACTCTTCACTGCTTTCAGTAACCTACCTCCTATTCCATACACCTGCAACATCTGCCACATTGCCCCCCTATCCACCCTATCATACGCCTTTTCCAAATCCATAAATGCCACAAAAACCTCTTTACCCTTATCCAAATACTGTTCACCTATATGTTTCACTGTAAACACTTGGTCTACACACCCCCTACCTTTCCTAAAAACCCCTTGTTCATCTGCTATCCTGCTTTCTGTCTTACTCTTAATTCTTTCAATAATAACTCTACCATACACTTTACCAGGTACACTCAACAGACTTATTCCCCTATAATTTTTGCACTCTCTTTTGTCCCCTTTGCCTTTATACAAAGGAACAATACACGCTCTCTGCCAATCCCTAGGTACCTTACCCTCTTCCATACATTTATTAAATGTATGGATGGGCTAGTGAGTGTAGGCAATGGGGTCGAAGATGTATGGGGTAGATTTAAAAATGTAGTGTTAGAGTGTTCAGCAGAAGTTTGTGGTTACAGGCGAGTGGGTGCGGGAGGGAAGAAGAGCGATTGGTGGAATGATGATGTAAAGAGAGTAGTAAGGGAGAAAAAGTTAGCATATGAGAGGTTTTTACAAAGTAGAAGTGATACAAGGAGGGAAGAGTATATGGAGAGAAAAAGAGAGGTTAAGAGAGTGGTGAAGCAATGTTAAAAGAGAGCAAATGAGAGAGTGGGTGAGATGTTATCAACAAATTTTGTTGAAAATAAGAAAAAGTTTTGGAGTGAGATTAATAAGTTGAGGAAGCCTAGGGAACAAATGGATTTGACAGTTAAAAATAGGAGAGGAGAGTTATTAAATGGAGAGTTAGAGGTATCAGGAAGATGGAGGGAATATTTTGATGAGTTGTTAAATGCTGATGAAGACAGGGAAGCTGTGATTTCGTGTATAGGGCAAGGAGGAATAACATCTTGTAGGAGTGTGGAAGAGCCAGTTGTGAGTGTGGGGTAAGTTCGTGAGGCAGTGGGTAGAATGAAAGGGGGTAAGGCAGCTGGGATTGATGGGATAAAGATAGAAATGTTAAAAGCAGGTGGGGATATAGTTTTGGAGAGGTTAGTGCTATTATTTAATAAATGGTACAAGGAGTTGTTAATAAATTGTGTTTGAGTGGAATAGTAATAGTCACTGCCCCTGTTATATTTTTATACTTTATACTTCATTTTATTTCAAGTACTGAGAGGGTGAGTAGCGTGGCGGTGGTAATGAGAGGTGTTGGTGTAGTCACCAGTGACCTCACATTACCTCCGCTCCTGTCACTCGACTCACCTCTCCTGCCTACTCCCTCCCCCCCTTTACTCCCTTATTCCTCAATTATCAGTCCGTTCTTTACCTCCTTACATGACATGGTGTCTAAGCAGTGGTACACACTAGCCACAGGTCCCAAGACCTACACAGCACGAGCACTGCTCCAAGCCAGTACTTTGCCCAGTGTCTCCAACAGTCTCCTCCAGAGACTCCAGCAGCCTTCTCCAAGAGCTCTGCCCACAGGCAGCAGTTCCGCCAGAATCTCGTGCCCAGAGCTCTGCCAGAATCTCTTGCTCGGAGCTCTGCACACAGGCCAGAGCTCCACCAGAATCTCTTGCTCAGAGTTCTGCACACAGGCCAGAGCTCTGCCAGAAACTCTTCCTCGGAGCTCCGCCAGATCTCTTCCTCGGAGCTCGGCCAGAATCTCTTCCTCGGAGCTCTGCACACAGGCATTGTGTGCCTCTGCTGCCACCTCCACTACCACTAATATGTAAGGCTTATGCTGTCAGTGGCCCTTATAAACCCAACAGCAACAACACCACCACCACTCCACATACATAATGACATATTTTATTCAAGCACCTCACCCCTCCTCCCCATGTAGCATACACCACGTGTTAAGACCTGACACCAGGCAAGAACAAAAGACCCTGAGACTTAAGCCGAGAGATGTGTCTGACAGCTATTTGCCAAGGCAAGGTGTGGTTAATTAGGTCTTCCTTTCGACCTCACAGTGACCACATCACACTGTGACTTGATTAACTGACTTACTGACTTGACTGAATAACCTACTGACTTGACTTGAATTGACTGAATAACTTACTGACTTGACTTGACTGAATAACTTACTGACTTGACTTGACTGAATAACTTACTGACTTGACTTGACTGAATAACTTACTGACTTGACTTGACTGAATAACTTACTGACTTGACTTGACTGAATAACTTACTGACTTGACTTGACTGAATAACTTACTGACTTGACTGACTTACTGATTTGACTAAATGACTTGTGACTGACTGAATGACTTGAGTGACTGACTGAATGACTTGAGTGACTGACTGAATGACTTGAGTGACTGACTGAATGACTTGAGTGACTGACTGAATGACTTGACTGACTGACTGAATGACTTGACTGACGACTTGAATGACTTATTAATTGACTAACTTACTGATTTAACTGAAGGACTTACTGACTTGACTGACTGAATGACTTAAAGTTAGACTTTTTCACTGAAGAGGACCCTGAAACAGTGTCTAAAGCTGCTGATGCCTTACTTTCAGTTGTATAATGTACTGCAGGGTAAAATAGAACAGAAATCCATTACAGAATTTATGCACACTCAAGTACAACTATCGACTTCAGTACCAAAACCTCTACCATCCACCTCAGCCCAGTAGGGCCACAGCATAACTCTCCACTCTCTTCACAATCACAGACAAACATCAGCACCCACAATTTAAGGTAATACTATTATTTCTGTTGCATTTGTAGTCTTAACCCTTTCGGGGTGTGGTCGTACTAGTACGGCTTACGCGCTGGGGTTTTCCACGTACTAGTACGCATAAATTCTAGCGCCTTCAAATCGAGGGGGAGAGAGCTGGTAGGCCTGCATGTGATAGAATGGGTCTATGTGGTAAGTGTGCGCAGTAGGAAAAAAATCTATGCACCCGCATTGCAATGTGGGAGTGGTAATTCAGTGCACCTTTGTCACCAAGCCATGCAGTAAGGAATACCTCACTCCGGCAGTGTGAGTGGAAGGGAAGGCAGTGGGGGGAGTGGGGAAGACAGTGGGGGGTTGGGAAGACAGTGGGGGGTTGGGAAGACAGTGAAGGGTTGGGAAGACAGTGGGGGGTTGGGAAGACAGTGGGGTGGGTGGGGAAGACTGTGGGGGGGAAGGCTGGCAGGCAGGCAGGCAGACAGGCTGGCCGGCTGGCTGACCAGCTGGCTGGCTAGCTGGCTGGCTAGCTAGCTGGCTGGCTAGCTAGCTGGCTGGCTAGCTAGTTTGCTCTGTCACACAGGTACACATAAATACATAGTGTAAATAACCTAGGATAAATACATAGTGTAAATTACATACCTGGAGTTTACCTGGAGAGAATTCCAGGGGTCAACGCCCCCATGGCCCGGTCTGTGACCAGGCCTCATGTTGGACCAGAGCCTGATCAACCAGGCTGTTACTGCTGGCTGCACGCACTCAACGTACGAACCACAGCCTGGCTGGTCAGGTACCGACTTTAGGTGCCTGTCCAGTGCCTGCTTGAAGACAACCAGGGGTTTGTTGGTAATCCCCCTGATGTATGCTGGGAGGCAGTTGAACAATCTTGGGCCCCTGACACTTATTGTGTTGTCCCTCAACGTGCTAGTGGCACCCCTGCTCTTCATTGGGGGGATGTTACATCGCCAGCCGAGTCTTTTGCTTTCGTAGGGAGTGATTTTCGTGTGCAAGTTTGGTACTAATCCCTCGAGAATTTTCCATGTGTATATAATAATGTATCTCTCCCGCCTGCGTTCTAGAGAGTACAGGTTTAGGAACTTCAAGCGTTCCCAGTAACTGAGGTGGTTTATCGCAGTTATGCGTGCCGTGAAGGTTCGCTCCACATTTTCAAGGTCAGCAATTTCACCCGCCTTGAAAGGTGCAGTTAGTGTGCAGCAATATTCCAGCCTAGATAGAACAAGCGATCTGTAAAGTGTCAACATGGGCTTGGCATCCCTGGTTTTGAAGGTTCTCATTATCCATCTTGTCATTTTTCTAGCAGATGCAATTGCTACGGTGTTATGGTCCTTGAAGGTGAGATCCTCTGACATGATCACTCCCAGGTCTTTGACATTAGTTTTTCGCTCTATTGTGTGGTTTGAATTAGTTTTGTACTCCGATGAGATTTTAATTTCTTCACTTTTTCCATATCTGAGTAATTGAAATTTCTCATCATTGAACTTCATATTGTTTTCTGCAGCCCATTTAAAGATTTGGTTTATGTCTGCTCTGAGTCTTGCAGTGTCTTCAACGGTGGACACTATCATACAGATTCGGGTGTCATCTGCAAAGGAAGACACAGCACTGTGGCTTATATCCCTGTCTATGTCCGATATGAGGATTAGGAACAGGATGGGAGCAAGTACTGTGCCTTGTGGAACAGAGCTTTTCACAGTAGCTGCCTCAGACTTTACTCATAGGATAAATACATAGTGTAAATTACCTAGGATAATCCAAAAAATCCAGACTGGTAAATAATATGTATTGACTCAGATGTGGCAATGTTGGTTCACTAGTGACTGCCTCTGAGACAGAGAGAGACAGAAAGAGACAAGCAGACAGACAGACAGGCAGATAAAACAGTGAAAACAAATAAAGGGAAGGCAGTGTACCCTCATTTGACAAATGTCATCACTCTCATTAGTTTGGTGATAAGACGAGGCTAACCCGTCATCCCTGGCTGGCTGGCTAGCTGGCTGGCAGGGAAACAGAGAGGCAGGCAGGGAGGGAGGCAGGCAGGCGAAGGCAGTGTACCCTCATCAAATGTCAACACTAATTATTTTAGCGATAATAAATAAGATAAGAGGACCCTCACCCCTCATCAATGTCACTGATGTAATTAGATTAGTGATAAAACTGACACACACTTACACCATGCTTCAATAATAATAATAATAATTATTATTATTTTTTTATTATTATTATTATTATATTCTCCCGTTCCAGTCAGTCAGTCAGCCAGTCAGCCAGCAAGCCAGCTGGCTGGCTATCCATGCACCCAGCTGTTCAGCCAGCCAGCTGTTCAGCTAGCCAGTCAGCCAGCTGGTCAGGTAGCCAGCCAGCCAGCTGGTCAGCTAGCCAGCCAGCCAGCTGGTCAGCCTGTCAGCTAGCCAGCCAGCCAGCTGGTCAGCCTGCCAGCCCGCCAGCCAGCTGGCTAGCTGGTCAGCCAGCAAGCCAGCCAGCTGTCTAACTGGTTAGCCAGCAAGCGGGCCAACCAGCTGGCCATCCATCCAGCCAGTTGTTCAGCCAGCTGGCCAGCCAGCCAGCTGGTCAGCTAGCCAGCCAGCCAGCCAACTGGTCAGCAAGCCAGCCAGCCAGCCTGCTAGCTGGTCAGCCAGCAAGCCAACCAGTCGGCTGGCCATCCATCCAGCCAGCTGTTCATCCAGCCAGCCAGCTAGCTAGCCAGCCAGCCAGCTGGTCAGTTAGCCAGCCAGCCAGCCAGCTGGTCAACAAGCCAGCCAGCCAGCCAGCTGGTCAGCCAGCCAGCTGGTCAGCCAGCCAGCCAGCAGTTATTGTGTAGTATACAACGAGTGTATATATACAAAATATGGTTTATATTGGTCTCACAGGACATAAAAGTTACTTGACAAAATAAAATGTTAAAAAATAAAAGAAAAAAGTATAAAAAAATAAATAAACTATTACCAGGTGACAGGCAGTCGGCGATGTTGCCGTAAGCGGTTCAATTTTGGTCAACTTCAATCCTCTATATCTCGGTAAGTATTGATCGCAAAAAATTATTTTTTAGCCTATTAGATTTAGAAAAAAAAACTATCATTTCATAAGAAAAAATTATTTTTTTTTTTTTTTAAATTCCTGTGGACCCCCAAAGGATTAAGCAGTAAAAACAACATAACACATCATGGCAATGAACTTCAAATACATATTCCTATTATTTTTTGTAAGATCTGGAGGTCTAAAAAAAGTTGTTTGGGTTTTTGGGGCTCTTAAGAATGTAACCCTATTTTCCCATAAGTTCTTCAGTTCATCTAACACAGTTTTACCTAACATGGCATTTTCAAGAATGTAACTACCGTGTTAAATGATGGTCTGCTGTATATACTTCAATGTAAACACTTGGTCTCCACATCCTCTACCCTTTCATATGCAGTCCTGATAATCTCAGTAGGCTTATTCCCCTATAATTTTTACACTCTCTTTTGTCCCCCTTCCCTTTATACATAGAAACAATGCATATTCTCTGCTAGTCCCTAGGTACCTTTCCTTCATTCATACTTTTATTGAACAAAAGTACCAACCACTCCAAAACTATATCCCCACCTGCTTGTAACATTTCTATCATGATCCCATCAATCCCAACTCCTTTACCCACTGCCTCATGCACATTCCCTACACTCACATCTGGCTCTTCCTCACTTAAATGTTATATCTGCCTGGCCATTGCATGAAATCACTGCTTCCCTCTATTCATTAACATTTAACAGTTCTTCAGAATACTCCTGCCATCTTCCCAATACAGTGGACCCTTGGTTTTCGTTGAAAATTCTTTCCAGAATGCTGTTCGAGCCCCGTTACCAAACGAATTTGTTCCCATAAGGACAAATGTAAATTAGATTAGTCATTTCAGACCCCCAAAAATACACTTACAAAAGCACTTACAAAAATACACTTACAAAAGCACTTACAAAAATACACTTACATAATTGTTCGACTTTGGAGGTGAACGAAAACCGAGGGTCCACTGTACCTCCAATACCTCCAACTCGCCATCTAATAACTCCCCTATTCTCTTTTTAACTGTTAAATCCATTTTTTTCCTTGGTTTTCTCAACCAGTTAATCTCATTCCAAAACTTTTTGTTATTCTCAGCAAAATTTGTTGACAGAACCTCACCTCTCTCATTTGTTCTCCTTTTACACTCCCTTACCTCTCTCTTTTAATCTCCATATACTCCTCCCTTCTTATATCACTTCTGCTTTGTGAAAACCTCTCATATGCTAGCTCTTTCTCCCTTTACCTCTTCATTCCACCACTTGCTTCTCTTCCCCCCCACACCCACCCTCCTATAATCACAAACTTCTGCCACACATCCTAACGCTGCATTTTTAAAATTATCCCACACCTCTTCAACCCCCGCACGACCTATGGAGATAAATGGTATAAAATACAAACATAATGGAAAATACACAAATGCAGTAAAATGCGATCAATAAAAGGTCGCATTATACTGCATTTGTCTATTTTTTCCCTCACTACCTATATTCTCACTATCCCATCTTTCTCCCAATAGTTGCTTATATCTTACCCTAACTGCCTCCTCCCTTAGTTTATAAACTTTCACCTCTCACTCTTCTATGCCATTTTCCTTCTACCCCATATACCTCTTACTCTAACTAAATAATGATCCGATACATCTATTGCCCCTCTATAAACATGCTCATCCAGAAGTCTACCCATCAACCTTTTATCCACCAATACATAATCCAACAAACTATTGTCATTACACCCTATATCATATCTCGTGTATTTATTTATCCTCTTTTTCTTAAAATATGTATTATCTATTACCAAACCTCTTTCTGTACAATTTCTGTTCAATTAAAAATCCCCCATTATCATTTACCCCTGGCACCCCAAACATGCCGACTACTCCCTCTACAACAGTTTCTCCCACTTTAGCATTTATCTCTCCCACCACAGTTACTCTCTTACTTGGTTCAGAACTCCCTAAACATTCACTTAACATCTCTCAAAATCTCTCTCTCTCTCTCCTGTACACTCTTCTCTTCTATAGGTGCATAAAAACTTACTATAACCCATATAATGTTATCTATTGATACAAGTTTCTTATGATTTACAGGCAGTTACTTCCATGGGATATGGTACCATAGACAAGATATTTTTGGAGTATACAGATGCCTGGTGGCAGGAGGACTGGGAAGGAGTGCAGATAGTGTGGACTTCAGATATACCAGATTTTGAACGTAAAGTTCCTCATACAAGACTGCGTGATGGTAGCTCTGAGCAGGTACAGTACTATCATACTACTACTAGAAACTACAGTCAACCCTCCTTTTTAGTGCATAATCCGTTCCTGAGGGATGCACTAAAACTGAAACACACAAAAACTGAAACCATTTTCCCCATAAGAAATAATGAAAATTCAATTAATCCGTTTCAGACACCCAGGAGTATTAACAAAAAAATATTTTTTTAGAGATTAAATATAGATTTACATACAGAAAAGAATGACAAATAAATATAAAGCACTAATAACATGTATAAATGAACATTTAACATCACACTTACCTTTATTGGCGACTCTTGTTGGTGTATGGAAGATGGAGAGGAGGAGAGAGGGAGGAAAGTTTAGTGTTGGGAGGTAGGACAAAATGCTTCAATTTGACACTAATATCAGCTCTATGGCTTATTTATCTATCACAATTCATCTAATATGACATAATAAGCAATATTAATAACATAGAAACATGATATATACTCTAGAATGAATAAAATATGTCATTATGTATGAGAGAACTGGCAGTAGTGTTGTTGGGTATAAGGGCCACTGCTGGTGGTGGTCGGCGGCAGCAGCAGTAGGCCGCCACCAGCTCTATTCACACAATGTACATAATTTATAAATAAGAAATATTTACACATTAATTTATAAATAAATATTTACACTTTAATTTATAAATAAGAAATATTCACACTTATATAAATAAGAAATATTTACACTTACCTTGGAGGAGATGTTGGCAGAGGGCGGCTCTAGTTTGTGTCCCTATACTCCTCAAACAAACAATGGAAGAGTTAAGTTTCGTATCGTCATTTTTCTATCGATTAATGGCTTAACTTACTTGCTACACTGTTAATGCTACACTTTATTGCTGGCTGGTGCTATAGCCTTTATCGACTCCACTTTGATACTTTGCTACGATTTCTTTCTTTAATTCTATGGTGTTCCTCACTTTCTTTACCAAAGGACTGACACGAGGAGCTTTCTTTGGGCCCGTGGTGGCTTATTTAGCAGTCACACACAATAATCAAGGGCCAAAAACAATGGATTGTTAAGAAATGTTTTGTATGAACTCGCAGGATAATGTTCACTCAACCAGAAACAATGCTACACTGCCTGAGAATGTGCGTGGGAGGCGGGCTTGCGGGCTTTGTATGTGCGCTGGGCACTGGACAGGTTCCGTACCATGAACGAAAATGGAGGTAATCGCCGAAAACGGAGGTAAAATTTCCCCCAAAAAACTGCATGAAAACTGAAACACACGAAAATAGAGATACACGAAAACGGAGGGTTGACTGTACACTAATGCTATACAGTAAATGTTAACAAAGTTCCTCATACAAGACTACATGATGGTAGCTCTGAGTAGGTACAGTGGTACCTCGACTTACGATATTTTTTCATTCCAGAATGCTGTTCAAGTGCCATTACCAAACGAATTTATCTCCTTAAGAAATGTTGTAAAATAGACTAGTCCTTTTAGACCCCCAAAATTACACTTACAAAAGCATTTAAAAAAATAAACTTACATAAAAGGGTGAGTTTGGGGACCATCGTAAGTCGAGGTACCACTGTACTTTGCAACACAGTAAAAAAATTTTTATGTAGTTTACATGTAATAAAACATTAGTAGGTACCTACTAAAGAAAGGCACTAGTATGCATTGCATTTCTCTAGCATAAGTGTAGTCTCCTCCTGGAGACTACACTTATGCTATAGAAAATTTTTTATCCTGATATTCAAAACAGTGGAACCTCTACTTACGAGTTTAATCCATTCCATGACCTTGTTCGTATGCTGAGTCAATTTTACTCATTTATATTAATTGAAATGCAATTTCAGTGGACCCCCGAGTTTCGTAAACCCTGGAAATCGTACATTTATGTAAGTATAATATTGTAAGTGCTTGTGGAAAATTATTTTTGGGGGTCTGAAATAGACTAACCTATGTGACATTTTTCCTTAAGGGAGTAAATTCGTTCGGTAATGGCACTTGAGCAGGCTTCAGGAGTGAAGTTTTTACAAAACTCGGGGGTCCACTGTAATCTGTTCCGGCTTTCAGGAGGCACGACAAAATACTTCAGTATTTCGCTAATATCAACTCTACGGCTTATTTATCTATCACAATTTATCTAATATGACCTAAACAATATAAATACAGTAGACTGTCATTTAGCACGAGTTTATTTGGCACAAGTTGGGTATAACACGATTGAAGAATTGCGGCACAATTTTATGTAACAAGTCGTAAAATTAATTTAACACTGTTCAGTTTGCGGGAAGGAAAAAAAAAAATTTCCCCTTTCCTCAAAAATGACCCCCTTGTTGT
>WNWK01035501.1:0-19728 GCA_009830355.1 Cherax destructor | reverse complement strand
TTCCACCAATCATCTCATGAAATTCAAAGACGCCCGTTTAGTAATCAAAGAAACTGATTTCCGCAGACGCAAGTGCCTTGAATCAGCACTTATCGCTGTTTCTAACACAATTAAACAAAACAAAGGCAGCTTCACCATCTCTGAAGTCTTAGCAAGAATCCTCCTGAAAACAGTAAACCCTGCCATCACATAGTCTCTCCTGCTAATGCCACACAAGCACATCGTAGAAGTGGAGCACGGCTACAGGCCTTCTCTATTCCAACCTCCAACAGAAATATTGTCTAACCTATTTTTATACTACCCAAGTAATTGCTTTTATCACCTTTTACTCATGTGCAAATTGATTTTTCTACCTTATTGTATTACTACTACAACTTATAAGAACATAAGAACATAAGAAAGGAGGAACACTGCAGCAGGCCTGTTGGCCCATACTAGGCAGGTCCTTCACATTCCATCCCACTAACAGAATATTTGTTCAACCTAATTTTCAATGCTACCCAAGAAATAAGCTTTGATAATTTTATTTACTCGTGTGCAATTCCCACTCAAATCCAACCCCTTTCACTCATGAATTTATCCAACCTAAATTTAAAACTACCCAAGGTCCTTGCTTCAATAACCCTACTAGGCAGACTGTTCCACTCATCAACTACCCTATTTCCAAACCAATACTTTCCTATATCCTTTCTAAATCTAAACTTATCTAACTTGAATCCATTATTGCGGGTTCTCTCTTGGAGAGATACCCTCAAGACCTTATTTATATCCCCTTTGTTAATACCATTTTCCACTTGTATACCTCGATCATGTCTCCCTCATTCTACGTCTTACAAGTGAATGTAATTTAAGGGTCTTCAATCTTTCTTCGTAAGGAAGATTTCTAATGCTATGTATTAATTTAGTCATTCTACGCTGAATGTTTTCTAACGAATTTATGTCCATTCTGTAATATGGAGACCAGAACTGAGCTGCGTAATCTAGGTGAGGCCTTACTAATGATGTATAAAGCTGTAATATAACCTCTGGACTTCTGTTGCTAACACTTCTTGATATAAATCCCAGTAATCTATTTGCCTTATTACGTACGCTTAGGCATTGCTGTCTTGGTTTAAGGTTGCTGCTTACCATCACCCCCAAGTCCTTCTTGCAATCTGTATGGCTAAGTTCTACGTTATTTAACTTATAAGTGCTTGGGTTATGGACACTCCCGAGCTTTAGAACTTTGCATTTATCTACATTGAACTGCATCTACCATTTTTCTGACCAGGAATTGAGTTTGTCTAAATCCTCCTGTAGTTCACTGACATCTACGTCTGAATCGATTATCCTACCTATCTTCGTGTCATCAGCGAATTTGCTCATATCACTAGAAATTCCATCGTCAAGGTCATTGATATATATTATAAACAACAACGGGCCCAAAACCGATCCCTGAGGAACGCCACTTGTTACAGATCCCCACTCCGATTTAACCCCATTTATGCACACCCTCTGCTTCCTATTGGTGAGCCATGACTCGATCCATGACAACACTTTTCCCCAATGCCATGAGCAGCCACTTTCTTTAACAGTCTCTGATGTGGTACTCTATCAAAAGCCTTACTAAAATCCAAATAAACAATATCGAATTCTTTATCATTATCAACTGCCTCAAAAGCCTTACTGAAAAAGTTAATAAATTAGTTAGGCAGGAACGGCCCCTGGTGAATCCATGCTGAGTATCATTAATCAAATTATGCCTATCGAGATGGCTTCTTATGTTATCAGCTATAATCGACTCTAGTAATTTGCCTACAATTGATGTTAGACTTATCGGGCGGTAATTTGATGGTAACGACTTGTCCCCTGCTTTAAAAATAGGAATTACATTAGCCATCTTCCATGTATCCGGCACTACACCTGTTTGAAGAGATAGGTTAAAAATGTTAGTTAAGGGTTCACAGAGTTCTATTTTGCATTCCTTAAGAACCCTTGAAAAAAGCTCATCGGGGCCTGGCGATTTATTTTGCTTCAAACGGTCTATCTGTTTGATAACCATTTCGCTAGTGACTGTGATACTACATAATTTATCTTCTTCAGGCCCACTAAAATACCTAATTCTTGGGATATTATTAGTGTCTTCCTGAGTGAAAACCGAGAGAAAATAATTATTAAAAATAGAGCACATTTCATTCTCTTTGTCAGTTAGATACCCATAATTATTTTTAAGGGGACCTATCTTATCTCTAACTTTTGTTCTATACACCTGGAAAAACTTTTGGGTTAGTTTTCGAATCCCTAGCAACTTTAATTTCGTAGTCCCGTTTAGCTTTTCTTATCCCCTTTTTAACGTCCCTCTTAATGTCAATATACTGACTCATAAGATGACCCTCACCTCTTTTGATACGCCTATAAATTCCTTTCTTCTGCCCTAAAAGATATTTGAGCCTATTATTCATCCATTTTGGGTCATTTCTATTCGATCTAATTTCTTTATATGGGATAAATGTTATTTGGGCAGCATGTATAGTGTTCAGAAAACTGTCATATTGATAGCTCTCTTCATTACCCCAGTCCACAGATGATAAGTGTTCTCTAAGTCCATTGTAATCTGCTAAGCGAAAATCTGGGACCGTTACTGAGTTATTCGTACTATGAAACTTCAATTCAATGCCAAAGGTAATTGATTTGTGGTCGCTTGCGCCGAGTTCCTCTGTAATTTCTAAATTATTAACAAGGGTTTCCTTGTTTGCAGAACTAAGTCAAGCAGATTATTTCCCCTTGTAGCTTCTGTCACAAACTGCTTCAAAAACAATCTTGAACTACTTCTAAGAAGTCGTTAGATTCTAAATTCCCAGTCAAAAAATTCCAATCAATTTGACTAAAGTTGAAGTCACCCAGAATAACTACGTTATCGTGCATTGTGGCCTTAACAATTTCCTCCCATAGTAGTCTCCCTTGGTCCCTATCTAAGTTTGGGGACGGTATATCACACCTAAAATCAATTTTTCATCCCCCTCTGAAAATTCTATCCAGACAGACTCTGTATGTGTTATTTCAGACTTTATTCCCTTTTTATGCAACAGTTCAAGCGATCTCGGACATACAGTGCCACTCCACCCCCTTCCCGAAACTTCTGTCTACTTGGAACAATTTAAAACCCTGTATATGACATTCAGCAGGCATGTCCCTATTTTTCGTATTGAACCACGTCTCAGTTATGGCAAATACATCAATGTTACCTGCACTTGCAACTAATCTCAAATCGTCCATCTTATTCCTAGCACTATGACTATTTGTATAATACACTTTTAAAGACCCTCCTTTCTCTTTACCCTTCCTGCTCCATTCTGTTTTACCACTATACCTATTACTGTCCTTGTTATTGTTAAGATTTTTTATATCAAAGCCTAGATCTATATTTCGACATTCAGTATTTTCCATTTCTAAACCCATACCTCTAACTAATCCTAGTTTAAAGTCCTAACAACACCCTCAACTGAGCTAGCAAGAAAATCCACACCTGCCCTGGATAAGTGAACCCCATCCCTGGCATACATGTCATTTCGGCCATAGAAGTGGTCCCAGTTGCAAATGAATGGTACTGCATTATCCTTACAGTGTTTGTCCAGCCAACAATTGCCCTGGACAGCCATTCATCTCCAACTCCTCTCCTTGGCAAAATACCACATATGACAGGGTTCCCACCCTTCTTCCTAATTATGTCTATTGCTGACCTATACCTGCTAGTCAGGTCCTCACTCCTACGTCTGCCAACATCGTTGCCTCCAACACTGAGACAGATAATAGGATTGCTCCCATTACCTCTCATGATGTCGTCCAGACGGCTAACAATATCCTCCATCCCAGCCCCAGGAAAGCAAACCCTCTGTCTCCTACTTCTCTCTTTCAAGCAGAAGGCCCTATCCATATACCTAATTTGACTATCCCCAACAAGAACAATGTTCTTACCTTCCTTGGTGACGTTCGTGAAGTTCCCTGTAGTCGACTCACATTCATCGGGTAACACGGAGAATCGGTTCGATGTTTCCACAACAGGTTTCTGGTTCTTCGTTAATTCTACCTCTCCATCCATCCTCTTGATCTTTAACTTTGTCCCATGCATTCCGGCCACTGTCCAGGTTCCTTTCTTGGCTTGAGGATTCTCAACAGGAGGATTACTACGAATCCTCTTGTTTTCCTCAGTCAGTCGCTGTATCTCAAGCTTAGCTACCCTCAGTTCTTCCTTCAGCTGCTGGTAGAGTAGCTCAAGAGAGGACATCTTGTTCAGATTCACAGAGAGCACACAAGACACGTCTTCACTGAGTTAAGTCAGGTCCACCACTTAAGTCAGGTCCACCACTGAGTTAAGTCACTTATATCACTACTACTTCTACCACCACTTATTGCACCTCACTCTGAGCCTATATATACCCTGTGTGTCCATGTATTGTTAAGTAAAAGGACACAAATGCAACTAATGTGACATTTTATTGTTGCAACGTAAAATGCCACAATAAAATGTCACATTAGTTGCATTTGTGTCCTTTTACTTAATGACATGTTTATTACTGCTACGTTTCGCTCTTCTCAAACTCATGTGTAATGACTTGATAAAGCGCTATTGTCGTAGCCTGACTGGCTGAGTGAGTAGTGTGGCTGTCCAACGATTAGCGGATGTAGGATCGAGCCTCCACTACTTGCTCTGAATGACCCACACAGGTTTAGTACTTCACATAATTATAAGAATGTTCCTGTAGAACGACACGTATATAAAGTAAACATCTCATTAGTTTCTCCTGTGTTCATTTACAACATATCCACTGAACAATGTTATGGTGACCCAGACAAGATGTGGAACAACATACTTAATGTACAGATCAGGACATTTATTAGAGAAAACTTTGGAAATAAATGGTATAAAATACCGACACAATGGAAAAATAAACACATAAGCATTATAGTTCCTTGATAATGTGAGTAGTCACGAAAGCGCTTGGAATTCCTCTATTTTTTCATAGTGGTTGTCTTGCATAAGCAGTATAATGTGATCCTTTATTGACAACGTTTCGCCCACGCAGTGGCCTTTATCGAGTCACAGACAGATCTACCTGGATAAAAGATACACGAGTATTTATAGGATTTAGTCAGGTGGAGAATGCTGGGTCAGGTGAAGAATGCTGGGTCAGGTGGAGAATGCTGGGTCAGGTGGAGAATGCTGGGTCAGGTGGAGAATGCTGGGTCAGGTGGAGAATGCTGGGTCAGGTGGAGAATGCTGGGTCAGTGGAGATGCGGGTCAGGTGGAGATCTGGGTCAGGTGGAGAATGCTGGGTCAGGTGGAGAATGCTGGGTCAGGTGGAGATGCTGGGTCAGGTGGAGAATGCTGGGTCAGGTGGAGAATGCTGGTTCAGGTGGAGAATGCTGGGTCAGGTGGAGAATGCTGGGTCAGGTGGAGAATGCTGGGTCAGGTGGAGAATGCTGGGTCAGGTGGAGAATGCTGGGTCAGGTGGAGAATGCTGGGTCAGGTGGAGAATGCTGGGTCAGGTGGAGAATGCTGGGTCAGGTGGAGAATGCTGCAGTGAATCTTCAGTAGTGATAGTTTAAACCTTGGTCAGGTTGACGATATGGGGACCTTCTCAGTGTGCCATTCTTAATAATTGTAATAGAAGAATCCTAGAATCATACTTATCGTATATAGAACTTCACCAGAACAACGGCTTCTAACTACCTGAACTATTGCCAAGAAACTTCTTCATCCTTTACATAGAATTTCAGAATGGAACACTACAGAGGTCTACCATATACTTGTCAAGTTTTCAAGTTCCCAAGTTTTAAAACTATCCCCTACTTTGAAGAGTCTGACATTCTCCACCTGACCCAGTTCTCCACCTGACCCAGCATTCTCCACCTGACCCAGCATTCTCCACCTGACCCAGCATTCTCCACCTGACCCAGCATTCTCCACCTGACCCAGCATTCTCCACCTGACCCAGCATTCTCCACCTGACCCAGCATTCTCCACCTGACCCAGCATTCTCCACCTGACCCAGCATTCTCCACCTGACCCAGCATTCTCCACCTGACCCAGCATTCTCCACCTGACCCAGCATTCTCCACCTGACCCAGCATTCTCCACCTGACCCAGCATTCTCCACCTGACCCAGCATTCTCCACTTGACCCAGCATTCTCCACCTGACCAGATTCTAACTACCGATTCTTATCCGGCAGATCTGTCTTGACTCAGATTGCTCCACTGCGTGGGCGAAACGTTTCCACCTGACCAGCATTTCCACCTGACCCAGCATTCTCCACCTGCCCAGCATTCTCCCCTGACGCTCTCCACTGACCCAGCATTCTCCACCTGACCGCTCCACCGCCAGCATTCTCCACCGCCCAGCATTCCTGACCACATCCACTGACATTCTCACCTGACGCATTCCCACCTGACCCAGCATTCTCCCCTGACCCAGCACCCACCTGACCCAGCATCTCCACCGCCCAGCATTCCCTTGACCCAGCATCATGACTAAATAATCGTACTTCAGGCATCTGTTTTATGATAAGCCGCGTAACTTCAATAAAGGATCACATTATACTGCTTATGTGTTTATTTTTCCATTAGAGGAAACGTTTTGCCACTAGTGGCGAAACGAAGCCACAACTGGCGAAATGTTTCCTCTAATAAGTGTTGTGAACTGTACCTAAGACGAGGCTATTACAGGATGTTGTCCTACGGAGTCCAACAGTGGATTTCAACCAAGTTCAGTCTGGTTGGGAGACTTTAGCAGGTCAATGAGAATATCGTCTAGGGTTCATTAGTTACTGCAGGTTTCAGAACCCACATTACTGCCCCAGTCATGGGTTCATTAGTTACTGCAGGTTTCAGAACCCACATTACTGCCCCAGTCATGGGTTCATTAGTTACTGCAGGTTTCAGAACCCACATTACTGCCCCAGTCATGGGTTCATTAGTTACTGCAGGTTTCAGAACCCACATTACTGCCCCAGTCATGCGCCTCGATCATCATCTCAACATTCACACAGAAAGGTTCGAAATTCAGGAGGAACATCAGTGAATGCCCAACTTAGACAAATTCAGTATACAGAGACAACACTTCCTCGGAAGACATCGACTTGATCACACCTGTGCACCACACTCACTCCCAGTATTGTAATCCCTGCGATCCCCGTTGGGGAGGGGAACCTCTACTGCGTTTGTGTAGCATCACCACCATAATGCAATTCTCTAACAGGGTTAAGATCAAGCCTGCTAGTGGAGTAATAAATGACTCCACTAAGCTATGACTTGCTTCTGCTGTCATCAGTAGTCTGCAAGTCAAATTCACTGCCATCCTGACACTCAAGATGGCCTTCATTGTCGTCTGCATAGACGACAACGAGGCTGAGAAACTTCTTACCACCACTGCTACCACCAAGCTCCAAGACCGTGGATTCCAAGTTTGGACTTCCCCAGCAATGAGGGCCAAGAGGAGTGTATTCCTCAAACGCTTGGACTCACTTATTACTGCTCAAGACAATGCTGACATCAAGACATCTATAGAAGACCTGAACCCCTCGGCAAAGGTCGATTCCATTTTGAAAATACCTACTGCTCCGTCCATGTTGAAAGTCACCTTCACTGACGTCGTCATGGCGGACAAAGCACTAGATGAGGGACTAGCAGTGCACTACTTCCACATCAACCCAGCCTTCATAGAAGCAGAGAGATACACAATTGTCCCACAATGCTACAATTGTTTCTCGTACTTACATACCACCAAGGACTGTACCAACAAGGACAAGAAGTTTTGCACAAACTGTGGTACTGAGGGCCACGATTACAAGTCCTGCTCCACCACCACCACTCAACCCAAGTGTCTTAACTGCAAGACCGAGCACCATACCCTGGCTGCTCGGTGTCCAACACGACGTGAGGTACTCAAGAAAACACAAGAAGCAAACCAAAAAAAGTCACAGCAAAAGTCCCCCACCTACGCTGCTATAGCCAAGATCCAGGCCGACACCACCAAGATTCTCAAAGCCACACTACCATCTACCAACACAGTCGTCACACCACCAACAATGGACACCACCAAGATCCAGTACTGCATGATATATGCCCACATGGCCAACATGGCTAATCCAGGCTCTTTCAACACTGTCATCAACGAGATCTTTGAACTAAACAACATGCCCAAGTTCAACTTCCCAGACTCTCCACCATCAGCTGATATTATCAAATGCACCAGTACTCCTCTGAACATCACAACGCCTGCTCCACCACCACCACCTCCACCACCACCTCAAGCTCCTCCCTCCGCCATGGCGATGGACCAATCAGAGACTGTGAAAGCGTCGACACCACCAGCTCCACCAATCACAGCTACTGCCGTAGTAACTCCTGTATCTCCACCAACCAAGAAAACGAAAATAATTCCAGAAGAAACATCTAACCACATAACATTCAATGGAGTAGAGTTCTACACAGATGATGCAAGTGGAGACGACCTGCACTTAACTGAATTACACACACGGCTGCTAAATGGTAAAGTCAAGTACGTTAATGTACCACTAGATGATGAAGACACCTGAAGAAGAATATCGACACTTGCTGAAGTACCGAAGGGAGTTTCAGCTGCAATAACAGACGCACAATATTTTAACTCCAGAGTCATCATTGAAGTCATGGACAATGCATCGTTCAAGAAGCTAACAAACGGTTCCCATCAATAGAAACACTCCAGTAAAGCCACGACATAATCAAGCACCTAACAACTACCATATAGCAAGCCACCCTCCCTTGTCAACCCAAGCCAGCCGCCAGCCTTGTCACCAGCCAGCACTTCTCAGCAGTGATGCAGCCAGCCTCTCCATGTCTTCTACATCGCCTGCACATTCCTGATCTCCAGCTCCTGTCCACTATAGCTCCGCAGCTGGGTTAAGCCCTGGCACTTTCTCTACGACTCAAGACCTTCCTCTCACCGACTACTCTTCAGCTGTCCACACTTCCCCACTTGTGGGTCTTACCTGAACTTGTTGTTGTTGTTGTAGACAAATTTAACCAGTCACATTACGTTTTCTAAAAAAAATATTAATTTTTTTGAATCTGATAACGATTATAGAATTTTTTGTTATTTACATTAAAGAGCTGGTGGAAAATAGAACACTTTGCTATGCCCTCCAGTTTCTTTAGGGCAGTAGGAGAAAGAATATAGAATTTTCTCATAAGGGATTAATGTCTGAGGTTAATGACTATGGTGGCGTAGACTGGCTGGTTAATGAGGGTCGTAGAATACACCATGCCCAGCCCTTCTAGGGCAGGGTAGGTGCCAAAGCTGGAGCTTGCTACCATCTGCAGCTCGCAAGACTGCCATTCCCCTTAGCCTCCTTGGGTTGGGGAAGATGGCAGACCAGAGAGGCCTAGCTTCTCCCTACGAGCCCCGTGAGGGCGGGGAATGTGGCTAGGCCTGGGAACAATTGGTTCCACCGATGAGGGGGTACTTGTACCTCCTCCCATGGGAGACATAGGTCTCAGACACTCCCACGACAGGAAGCCAAGGCCGGGTCACCATCTGGAAAAGACCCGGGCTGGGAGAGTACTGGCGAACCTACAACAACAGCAATAATGAGGGTCCTACATAGCCTATCAACTAAACGAGGGTCGTTAAGTAGTTGGTGTAACATTTACACATTTAAGAATACATTAAATCCTAAAAAGTGTGTTTAAACTAAACACTCTGATTAAATACAATGAGAGACATACACCTCTCCGTGTTTATATCCTGTCTGAAGCTCAGCACTGTCTGAATTGTGTGTTGGAAACAGCAGAAGCAATGAAAGTGAGCGAGTGTGACAGCTGCACCAACACTGTAGGTGTGTGAGACAGCCTCACCAACACTGTGTGTGAGAGAGCCTCACCAACAATGTAGGTGTGTGAGATAGCCTCACCAACAATGTAGCTGTGTGAGATAGCCTCACCAACACTGTGTGTGAGAGAGCCTCACCAACAATATAGGTGTGTGAAAAAGCCTCACCAACACTGTAAGTGTGTGAGACAGCCTCACCAACACTGTAAGTGTGTGAGATAGCCTCACCAACACTGTGTGTGAGATAGCCTCACCAACAATGTAGGTGTGTGAGATAGCCTCACCAACAATGTTGGTGTGTGAGATATCCTCACCAACAATGTAGGTGTGTGAGATAGCCTCACTAACAATGTAGCTGTGTGAGACAGCCTCACCAACACTGTAAGTGTGTGAGACAGCCTCATCAACAATGTAGGTATGTGAGGTAGCCTCACCAACAATGTAGGTGTGTGAGATAGCCTCACTAACAATGCAGGTGTGTGAGATAGCCTCACCAACAATGTAGGTATGTTAGATAGCATCACAATACTGTAAGTGTGTGAGACAGCCTCACCAACACTGTAAGTGTGTGAGACAGCCTCACCAACACTGTAAGTGTGTGAGACAGCCTCACCAACACTGTAAGTGTGTGAGATAGCCTCACCAACAATGTAGGTATGTGAGATAGCCTCACCAACACTGTAAGTGTGTGAGACAGCCTCACCAACACTGTAAGTGTGTGAGACAGCCTCATCAACAATGTAGGTATGTGAGGTAGCCTCACCAACAATGTAGGTGTGTGAGACAGCCTCATCAACACTGTAAGTGTGTGAGAGAGCCTCACCACCACTAGGTGTGTGAGATAGCCTCACCAACAATGTAGGTATGTGAGATAGCCTCACCAACACTGTAAGTGTGTGAGACAGCCTCACCAACACTGTAAGTGTGTGAGATAGCCTCACCAACAATGTAGGAATGTGAGATAGCCTCACCAACAATGTAGGTGTGTGAGATAGCCTCACCAACACTGCAAGTGTGTGAGAGAGCCTCACCAACACTGTACGTGTGTGAGATAGCCTCACCAACAATGTAGGTATGTGAGGTAGCCTCACCAACAATGTAGGTGTGTGAGATAGCCTCACCAAGAATGTAGAAATGTGAGACAGCCTCACCAACAATGTAGGTGTGTGAGACAGCCTCACTAACACTGTAAGTGTGTGAGAGAGCCTCACCAACACTGTAAGTGTGTGAGATAGCCTCACCAACAATGTAGGTGTGTGAGAGAGCATCACCAACAATGTAGGAATGTGAGATAGTCTCACCAACAATGTAGGTATGTGAGATAGTCTCACCAACAATGTAGGTATGTGAGATAGCATCACCAACAATGTAGGTATGTGAGATAGCCTCACCAACAATGTAGGTGTGTGAGAGAGCATCACCAACAATGTAGGAATGTGAGATAGTCTCACCAACAATGTAGGTGTGTGAGATAGCCTCACCAACAATGTATGTATGTGATATAGCATCACCAACAATGTAGGTATGTGAGATAGCCTCACCAACAATGTAGGTGTGTGAGAGAGCATCACCAACAATGTAGGAATGTGAGATAGTCTCACCAACAATGTAGGTATGTGAGATAGCATCACCAACAATGTAGGTATGTGAGATAGTCGCACCAACAATGTAGGTATGTGAGATAGCATCACCAACAATGTAGGTAAGTGAGATAGTCTCACAAACAATGTAGGTATGTGAGATAGTCTCACCAACAATGTAGGTATGTGAGATAACATCACCAACAATGTAGGTATGTGAGATAGCCTCACCAACAATGTAGGTGTGTGAGATAGTCTCACCAACACTGTAGATATGTGAGATAGTCTCACCAACAGTGTCTGAGTTAGAGATAGGGGTCATTGTCCGAATTGTGTTGCGGAAATTATGGTACCACGCAGTGAGTGTCGGACTGTGGGCTGTATTTCATGAAGTACTAAATTCGTGTTGACTATTCAGCACAATAACCTGACTCACGAAATCGTTATAACACGATTGTAAACAAATCAAGGAACGGGTGGGGTTCGAACCCATGGCGAGTGAGTCTTAAAACTCGCATTTTAACGCACTGGCCTGTGAGTTTTAGGATTCACTATGGGTTGAAATCACACCCGTTCAATGATTTTTATACGAGGATTAGGTGGAGGATCGATCCTCCGTCCGGTATTATTACCAGACTCTTGGTAATGACCATTGGTGGTGGAGACAGCCACACCAAATGCAGTGTGTGGAGATAGCAGAAATGACTGACAGGTGTGTGGTAGAGACACTTGTGAATATAATAAACATAAATAAGCCACAGCGCTCAATACGTCTATCTGTTTGTATGTCAAGGGACGGGTGACGGGTATATACAGTACTCACCCCTCTCATCTCCGGCCACTTCTGGGGTAACAAGTGAGACTCTTCTTGTTTTATAGTTCTTATATACTCTGCGTGGCCTGGGAGAGACCCTGACCTCCTGACAAGGACTCGTGATCTGAATGTTATTGTCCTCCAATAGTTTACGTGGGTCTTCTCACTTTCCTTTCATCACTTAGACCATTTTGTCATGGATCGAGTCATGGCTCACCAATAGGAAGCAGAGAGTGTGCATAAATGGGGTTAAATCCTAGTGGGGATCTGTAACAAGTGGTGTTCCACAGGGATCAGTCTTAGGTCCGTTGTTGTTTATAATATATATCAATGACCTTGATGAGGAAATTACTAGTGATATGAGCAAATTCGCCAATGACACGAAGATAGGTAGGATAATTGATTCAAACGTAGATGTCAGGGAACTTCAGGAGGATTTAGACAGACTCAATTCCTGGTCAGAAAAGTGGCAGATGCAGTTCAATGTAGATAAATGCAAGGTTCTGAAGCTCGGGAGTGTCCATAACCCAAGCACTTATAAGTTAAATAACGTAGAACTTAACCATACAGATTGCGAAAAGGACTTGGGGGTGATGGTAAGCAGCAACCTTAAACCAAGAGAGCAATGCCTAAGCGTACGTAATAAGGCAAACAGATTACTGGGATTTATATCAAGAAGTGTAAGCAACAGAAGTCCAGAGGTTATATTACAGCTTTATACATCATTAGTAAGGCCTCACCTAGATTACGCAGCTCATTTCTGGTCTCCATATTACAGAATGGATATTAAGTAAAAGGACACAAATGCAACTATTGTGACATTTTATTGTGGCAACGTTTTGCTCTCCAAGAGCTTTTTCAAGCGAAACGTTGCCACAATAAAATGTCACATTAGTTGCATTTGTGTCCTTTTACTTAACATATTGTCGGTAATTCTAAAAATATTAATACAGAATGGATATTAATTCGTTAGAAAACATTCAGCGTAGAATGACTAAATTAATACATAGCATTAGAAATCTTCCTTACGAAGAAAGATTGAAGACCCTTAAATTACATTCACTTGTAAGACGAAGAATGAGGGGAGACATGATCGAGGTATACAAGTGGAAAATGGGTATTAACAAAGGGGATATAAATAAGGTCTTGAGGATATCTCTCCAAGAGAGAACCCGCAATAATGGATTCAAATTAGATAACTTTAGATTTAGAAAGGATATAGGAAAGTATTGGTTTGGAAATAGGGTAGTTGATGAGTGGAACAGTCTGCCTAGTAGGGTTATTGAAGCTAGGACCTTGGGTAGTTTCAAATTTAGGTTGGATAAATTCATGAGTGAGAGGGGTTGGATTTGAGTGGGACTCGCACATGAGTAAATAGAATTATCAAAGCTTATTTTACTTTTTTTCACTGTTATTTTTAGGAATTTTCATTAAGTTCATTATACAAGGGTTGTATTCCTCAATTGGCCAGATTTCATGATCTACTTTAGCTACGTAGAACAGGTCGTGAATCTAACCTGGATTCACGATGGACCAGGTGCTTCTGCTCCCTCAGTACCCTGGTGATGGACCAGGTGCTTCTGCTCCCTCAGTACCCTAATGATGGACCGGGTGCTTCGGCTTCTTCGGTGCCCTGGTGATGGACCGGGTGCTTCGGCTCCTTCAGCGCCCTGGTGATGGACCGGGTGCTTCGGCTCCTTCAGTGCCCTGGTGATGGGGGGTGTTGTTGGGGCTTCTTGCTTGTATGGCGATGGGGATAGGTTGCACAAATATTTTTGTTGGTGGGTTGGTTTTGATATGGACCTGCCAAGTATGGGCCAGTAGGCCTGTTGCAGTGTTCCTCCTTTCTTATGTTCTTATGGGTAGCATTGAAGATTGGGTTGAACAAATATTCTGTTAGTGGGATGGAATATGAAGGGCCTGCCTAGTATGGGCCAACAGGTCTGCTGCAGTGTTCCTCCTTTCTTATGTTCTTATGTTCAAGCTCTTGGGCTTGTATATAAATAACCCGCAGAGAGAACGAAACTTTTGACGACGTTTCGCTCCGATTTGGACCATTAAGTAGTAACAGCTATTGGTCCAAGTCGGAGTGAAATGTGGTCATAAGTTTCATTCTCCTGTGTGAGGGTTTGTGTATTGTTCCAGTCAGGGTATTGTGCCTTTTTATTTATTCTCTGGGTCTTGTTTTTAACGTCCTGTTGACTTTTTTTTGTCTGAATTTACTGAATTTTCAACTTTTGTCCTGTGTTTTTCTGGTTTGTTTTGTTTCTCTTCATATTTGGTTCTGTTCAAATTCTTCCTGATGTTTCTCACTCCTTTTTATTTCCTCTTTTTCTTTTCATTTGATTCTTCTGTTGCTCTCATCCCTTTATTGTGTGTGTACTCACCTAATTGTGGTTGCAGGGGTCGAGACTCAGCTCCTGGCCTCGCCTCTTCGCTGTCCGCTACTGGGTCTCTGCTCTCCCTGCTCCATGAGCTTTATCATACCTCGTCTTAAAACTAAGTATTGTTCCTGCCTCCACTATATCTTTCTCTAGACTATTCCACTTCCTGACTACTCTGTGGCTGAAGAAATGCTCCCTAACATCCCTTTGACTCATCTGAGTCTTCAGCTTCCAATTGTGTCCCCTTGTTTCTGTGTTCCCTCTCTGGAACATCCTGTCACTGTCTACCTTGTCGATTCCCCGCAGTATTTTGTATGTCGTTATCATGTCTCCTCTGACCCTTCTTTCCTCCAGTGTTGTTAGTCCTATTTCCCTCAACCTTTCTTCATAGGACAGACCCCTGAGTTGTGGAACTAACCTTGTCGCAAACCTTTGCACTTTCTCTAGTTTCTTTACGTGCTTGACCAGGTGTGGGTTCCAGACTGGTGCTGCATATTCTAGTATGGGCCTGACGTACACGGTGTACAGTGTCTTGAACGATTCCTTGTTAAGGTAACGAAACGCTAATCTTAGGTTTGCCAGTCGCCCATATGCTGCCGCAGTTATCTGGTTGATGTGTGCCTCTGGAGACGTGCTTGGCGTTATACTCACTCCAAGGTGTGTGTGTGTGTGTGTGTACTCACCTATTTGTGGTTTCAGGGGTCGAAACCCAGCTCCTGGCCTCGACTCTTCACTGATCGCTACTAGTATAACGACGATTATTTGGAGTGTTCTTGGTAGCGGGAATGCAATGATAAGGCTTCAGAGGCTACTACTTTATTTGTAATATAGGTGCGAGTACACAGGCTGCGTGTTAGTGGCCATGGCCCGGCGGGCCATGCACCTTGCGAGGGAGAGAGGAGTTAGGCCTGTTGACTGACTGATGTCTGGGCGCCAAGTGAGAGTGGGCCAGGGCAGGTCTGGTAGACGTGGGTATGCCTACCAGGCTTGCCCTCTGGCGGAAACTATGGAAACTAGCATGGCACGAAATATGAACTCAGCTGGCAGACAGCATGGCTGTCTATGCAGACAGCAAGGCTGTCTACATCGCTCGGCCACATACCCATGGTCGACCCGACCATGTCTGGCAGTAAAAAAAAACTCGGTCTCTCTCTCTCTCGCAAGAACAGGTCACAGAACACGAAAGAAAAACATATATACAAACATATGGACATGGAAAAAAAAACTTCCTCCAGAGAGGGAGAAAAAAAAAGGTGTGCTTCGTGGTCTAAGGCAGTGAGCGTCGATGCAGCACTGCACGCCTTCCTGTGTCTGGATACATACTGCAACACGGGAGACATAGCTGCGGCTGAGCTGAGACATAACAGGGTACGGTCTCCTCTGGGAGGTGAAGCAGACATCGTAGTAGTCGCTGCAGGGTTCACTCAACCTGGGGCACAACCTGATGGTGCCCTCGAGTGAGGCATCGTCAGTAGTCGCAACTGGGCAGGACTTCTGCAGGCAAGCGACTCAGGAGGAGGGAATTCATCGACTGGTACTGTTGCTGCTGGAGAGTGTGGAGTGAGTCGTGACAGGGACGACTCGGCGAAACATCTGGAGGTCGTAACAGCATACACCATACTGCAGTGAGGGGGCTAGCAGTCAAAGTGACATCTTTGTGCAGACTGCTCACTGAAGCTGTGACACGAGGCTGACAGTCGCCTGCCGACGACAGGCTTAACTGCGGCTTGGCGAGTGACATCTCTCGACAGTAGAAGTTACAGCAGAGGGCAGTGTAAGCATCCCCAGACTGGTCATCTGCAATAACTGGACTGACGGTCTAGGAGGTGAAGTGGAACGGTCTAGGAGGTGAAGTGGAACGGTCTCGATGGGAGAATCGTCGCGGGTACGATTCAGCAAAGGCATCTACGAGCGGCGAACAATAAGAGCTTTCTGTACAAGGCGCTCGAACGCTCGTAACTGACGCCTGGACTGACAAATGTCAGCTGTCAAGCGCGCGGGGCGCTGGTCACACACAGGGTGACAAAGTAACACACAGGTGCTACATAGGACACACGAGAAACTGCACACATACTACACATGTGGTACAACAGCTTACTAGCAAATGACGCTTTTCTGTATAAAAAATCGTCACTAAGCAATACTAGAACATGTGAGAACACTGACAGAGGAATTAATGAACACTCGAATTATCTTCTCTCAAACTTCTCGACAAATAATGAAAATAAAATGCTCACTGTGAAACTAGAACACTCGGTGATGTCATGGGATGATGCGGCAGCAGACCACATGTGGCTTTGGATCTGGCTTAACCCACATGGCGTGGGCTTGCTGATCCACGTGGCTTGGAGATCCACGTGGCTTGGAGATCCACGTGGCTTGGAGATCCACGTGGCTTGGAGATCCACGTGGCTTGGAGATCCCCGTGGCTTGGAGATCCACGTGTCTTGGAGATCCATGTGGCTTGGTGATCCACGTGGCTTGGTGATCATCCCACGTGGCTTGGTGATCATCCCACGTGGCTTGGTCACACGTGGCTTCGAGTGGCCTCGACACTCGGATACCAGGGCCAGGAGCTGAGTCTCGACCCCTGCAACCACCACAATTAGGTGAGCACACAGTTCTGGCAAGAATTCACAAGGAAATTCACAGAAAACAGCACAGAGGGAGTGAGAGCAGTGAGTGGTGAGTGGAATGAGTCGGCGCGTGAGTGTTTGGGTGAGAGGCGAGGGACCCGGCCGTCCCCACCTACCCACAAACTCGGAGAGGAACACTCACACTAGACGCTGAAATCACCACAAACTCACCTCTGACTTGCTGAAAGAGCCGTGATGAGCTGAACAACAACAGCAGAACATGCTGGCAAGGCTGAACACGTGACTGAGAAACAGCATGGGACGCTGTGGCGTGAAGTCAGTGACGCCATTTCTCGGAGAATTAGACAAATTTCGACCTGAATCCTGCTTGTACCTGTGTCTGGATGCTGAGATTTGCAGACACGACATCAGGATAACTCGTTGAGAGACGGATGCTTCTTGTGTAGAGTGATGAAGTGAAGACAAACTTCATTCCTCTTCCTTCCCTCTCGGGCAAACACATCAGCTGCGAGGCACCGCTTCCACCATTTATAACGACGTGTTTTTGGAGTGGTTCTTGGTAGCGGGAATGCAATGATAAGGCTTCAGAGGCTTCTACTTTATTTGTAATATAGGTGCGAGTACACATGCTGTGTGTTAGTGGCCATGGCCCGGCGGGCCATGCGCCTTGCGAGGGATAGAGGAGTTAGGCCTGTTGACTGACTGATGTCTGGGCGCCAAGTGAGAATGGGCCAGGGTGGGTCTGGTAGACGTGGGTATGCCTACCAGGCTTGCCCTCTGGCGGAAACTATGGAAACTAGCATGGCACGAAATATGAACTCAGCTGGCAGGCAGCATGGCTGTCTATGCAGACAGCAAGGCTGTCTACACTAGGTCCTCTCTCTCTTCCTGCTCCATGAGCTTTATCATACATCGTCTTAAAACTATGTATGGTTCCTGCCTCCACTACATCACTTGACAGATTGTTCCACTTCCTGACAACTCTATGACTGAAGAAATACTTCCTAACATCCCTTTGACTCATTTGAGTCTTCAACTTCCAATTGTGATCCTTTGTTTCTGTGTCCCATCTCTGGAACATCCTGTCTCTGTCCACATTATCTCTTCCTCGCAGTATTTTGTATGTCGTTATTATGTCTTCCCTGTGTGTGTACTCACCTAATTGTACTCACTTAATTGTGGTTGCAGGGGTCGATACTCAGCTCCTGGCCCCGCCTCTTCGCTGTCCGCTACTGGGTGTGTGTGTGTGTGTGTGGAGTGATTCTCAATTAATAGCCATTGGTCTTGATCATTAATTAAGATGCATTAATATTTCCTAGCTTCGTACACTCTATCATACCTCTTACTGAAACTGTGTATGGAGTATACCTCCATCACCTCCTCATTCAGCCCCTTCCACTTAACCACTCTGAAACAAAAAAAAATATTTCTTACTTTTTTATAACTCTTCATTCATTTCACTTTGCATCTATTCCCTATGTCCTCATTATAAACAATCTATTTCTATCCGCTCTGTGGAATCCTCTGAGTATCTTGTAATATAATTCATCAGTGGTACACACTCAAACAATATCATTCATCAGTGGTACACACTCAAACAATATCATTCATCAGTGGTAAACACTCAAACAATATCATTCATCAGTGGTAAACACTCAAACAATATCATTCATCAGTGGTACACACTCAAACAATATCATTCATCAGTGGTAAACACTCAAACAATATCATTCATCAGTGGTAAACACTCAAACAATATCATTCATCAGTGGTAAACACTCAAACAATATCATTCATCAGTGGTAAACACTCAAACAATATCATTCATCAGTGGTAAACACTCAAACAATATCATTCATCAGTGGTACACACTCAAACAATATCATTCATCGTTTGTCTCTTGTCATAAAGTAGCGTGACATCCTGGACATAAGTAACCCGGACACGGGAGACACAAACTTATGACAACTTTTCAGTCCGAGTTGCACCATTAAGTCAAAACACTGACTTGGTCACATTGAGGCTTAATGTGACTTGGTCACATTGAGGCTTAATGTGACTTGGTCACATCAAGTCAAAACATTGTGCATTTTTATTCACCATGAACATTCATGATCCATGGAACAAGCATCTAGGTTCCTTGATTCTGCTTAGGGGCTCGTGAGCTTTGGAAGTGGATTAATCCTCATTCTGTGGATCAAACCTGAATGCCTCCCATTTCCCAGGACTTACTTGACTCCAACGGATATAAGGGACACGTACGTTCCCCAGTCTTCTAATAACATGTTTATTTCTCCACTATAATCTACCTTGTCCATAATTACTATCGCATTTGCTTTGTTTCGTAAGGTGAAGTCTAAGATCTTCCTTAATTCATGGTATAACTTAACAAATCTTTGAGGACAGTTGTGTTGGAGAGGTGTGAGCAAAACTAACACCTCTCCAACACAATTGCATTACTACATATTAGGTTAGAGTAAAATATCAATTACAGTTGTTAAAAA
>WNWK01035500.1:0-19729 GCA_009830355.1 Cherax destructor | reverse complement strand
TCTGTATTTTTCAGACTATATACATAGCCCTTTACCGGGCAGGTTACAGAAATTGCTCAAATTGAAATTTCTTTGCTTTGGGTCTATAGATTAGATTTTGGTACCGAAGTGGCAAGATCATATGAATACATAAAAGACCTAGGCACTAGGCCCCAAAAAGGTTAACAATTTTACATTTGGATTTATATCTACATTTCACTTACCTTTTACAAGCGACCCTTGGAGTTAATGCAAAAGAAGCTCTCAGAATTATTCTTGGCTGTCCCAAATCTACAAAGGTTCTTAATATGAGGAGGAAGCTTAGTATTTCTAGTATCAGTGATAGGATTGTTGAGATTAACACTGTACTTGGTATTAGAATGTTAAGAAATGAACCAGACACTGTCACAATGAATCTTACTAAATGTCTAGAAGTAAATACTCACAGATCTAAATGGATTGTGAAAACATGCAATTACATTAAGTTTTACAACCTGCATGAATTGTATCACTGTAGGCAACAAGAGCATTTCACCCCTCCATGGAAGATGTGTTCATTTAATATCACATACCTGCAAGTCCCTCCCAAGAAGCTCATTGCTAGTAATCCCTTCCTTAAATCACTTGTTAAAGCAACTGCTAAAGAAGAAATTTCTCGCCTAGCTGGTAGTAATAAGTTATCACAAGTTATATACACTGAAGGATCTAAACAGGAGTCTTCTGGCAGGGCTGCATCTGCTCTGGTTGCCACCTCCCTAGTTAAGAACAATAATAAATTTGTTGAACTAGGCATAAGAATTAACAACTAGGCGTCTACACTGCAAACTGAATTATTTGCAATCCTAATGGCACTAAAGCTAACTTATGACACTGAGCTTGACTCTATCATCATTACTGATTCTATGTCATCACTGAAGGCTCTTGACTCATATAATGACTCTAACAGCATGCTCATTGGAGAAGCCAGGTATAGATACTCAAAAATCCGGGACAAAGGAATTAATGTACAATTGCTATGGATCCCATCACACATTGGATTACTCCTTCATGATAAAGTTGATATGTTAGCCAAGAGGAGTACCCTGAAGGAGAATGTAGAATATAACTTTGGTATATCTGTGTCTAGTATTAGGAATAATATTAGGAGAGAAGTAAATAATGAAAATGATTGCTATAGGAATGCAGTTAGAAGCCTGAGTAGATCTATAACCCACTATGATAACATGAACATAGACAAGCATGTTTATGGAGCAACTTGCAATGTGAACAGACTGACTGATGTTGTAGTGGCCAGGCTTAGGCTTGGCTACAAGTACTTCTGGCAGTTTGGGAGACACACAGATTATGATCAAACTAAATGCAAATTATGTGATCAGGCATATGGTCACTGTCTTGAACACTATGTGCTGAATTGTCCACTTATTGAGGAATATAAAGATAGACAGTATAATAATCTATGTAGATCTATAACCCACTATGATAACATGAACATAGACAAGCATGTTTATGGAGCAACTTGCAATGTGAACAGACTGACTGATGTTGTAGTGGCCAGGCTTAGGCTTGGCTACAAGTACTTCTGGCAGTTTGGGAGACACACAGATTATGATCAAACTAAATGCAAATTATGTGATCAGGCATATGGTCACTGTCTTGAACACTATGTGCTGAATTGTCCACTTATTGAGGAATATAAAGATAGACAGTATAATAATCTATGTGACATGTCAAGATATCTTATTAATGAAAATAAGATACCAGTTATACTAAGCAAATTTCCTAAATTTGCTTGTAACAGATAAGTGAACTGTAGAATTGTTAACCCTTTTGGGGCCTAGTGCCTAGGCCTTTTGTGTATCCATATGCTCTGCGCTACCGTCCACATGATGGATATGGGGTGCACAATAAACTAGCCTATAGAGCATCTCATAGTGAACAAAAAATCTTTATGTACATGTTCTGCTAAATTTAATGGTTTCTCCACAAATTGCAAAAGGCGAGGTTATTAAACATTCACCCCCATCCCCCCAACAAGGGTAAACTGCACTGCAGGAATTTTAAAGACCCAAATGTTAATTAAGCAACAAAAATGTATTTTTTTTTTTAATTTATTAAACAAATAGACTTTACGAAAATAAACAAAACTTGTTTCCAACCATTATGAAGCTTCACAAAAAATACAAGAACAAAACATCAATATTTTCATGTTTCATAAGAGTTAGAGAAATCTTAAAGCCAGTTTTAATTTAGTTCAAGAATAATTATAAAAGACTTACTTAGAATGGAAGACAATGAATCCATTTTTCCTCCTTCATGCAGAGATTTACCCAAACATGTGGTCCAGGCAAAAGTGGATGTGACCGTTCCTTTGTGATACAGTGCTTGTGCTAAAATCACCAGTCAAGCACTGGCCAGTGATGTGTTGCATTGTACCTGACAACGCCATCAAGCACTGGCCAGTGATGTGTTGCATTGTACCTCACAACGTTATCAAGCACTGGCCAGTGATGTGTTGCATTGTACCTCACAAAGTCATCAAGCACTGGCCAGTGATGTGTTACATTGTACCTCACAAAGTCATCAAGCACTGGCCAGTGATGTGTTACATTGTACCTCACAACGTCATCAAGCACTGGCCAGTGATGTGTTGCATTGTACTCACAACGTCATCAGGCCTTACTGCACATTGGTACTGGACTGGAGAAGGTATTTTCAAGCTTGACAAATCACCTCTATAACTTCCCACATTGGTAGAATGTGAAGTACTTGGTGAAGGTTATAAAGTCTATTTCTTACTGCGTCTCTCCAGTTTGCCTCCAGATCTTGCACCGAGACATTAGTCCTGAAATTCTCCATAGGCATGCATTTATTCTCTAGTGCCTCACGCTCATGCTTATTAACCATGCATTTACAACAGCAAGATCCGGATAATAGGCAAACAGGCGCATGCACCATTTACATTTCATTGGTGTTTTGTACAAATGCACTTTTGTAAATACCTTCCTTGTGTGCACTATAGCTCTTGATTATTGCAAGGCAATTAACTCTTGTTTTCTTAGTTACTCCATTCAAAACCCACAAGGGTCATGCAGCACTGCAGGGTCACATTGCTAAAGATGAAATATGCTATTGCTTTCTTTGATACATCTTTCAATAGGAGTCACAGGATGGACCAATATCTCTCCATCATGTCAGTAAAGTGGCAGCAAGGATGCCATCTTTGTTTTTCTAGTCTCCAGCACCCCTAGGCAGTTTTGTTTATTTCCTTATTCTTGTTATCATCAAAGCTCAGTATATAGAAGGATCATGAAGATCATGAGAGCGGATAAAATATGGGCATCCTGCTGATAGTGTAAAGATGAACATTCGCCTCTGCATATAAGCTCTCAACCGAGGAGGAACAAACAGCTTAGCTCTCAACCGAGGAGGAACAAACAGCTTCTAGACACAAACGCAATCCCTGATGAATAAGATCAAGTTTAGAAAATTACAGGAGAGGCTGCAGAATATATCTTGTCACCATAATGTAGTTTCAATAAGATTAGGGAGAATAAAGATGAAAAACAATTCTTCTATCAGACCCCTCTCCCCCCAAGGAAGATGGGCAAGCATTTAAGGAGGTTCAGCTGGCTATGACAAGGTGCTGTAAGGGAGGTAATGAGAGGTTTCCAGGATATCTGTTGGTTAAACAGAAGGCATAGAAATCTGACTAATAGGTATAATGCAGCATTAGACAACAGTGTGACACAGGCAATCGAATTCTGGAAAGAGTCTGCCACTAGGTGGCAAGTCAGTTCCTTCTCAAGTTATAGCAAAATCAACATGTGATGACCAAATATTAGATGAGAGAACAGAGACTTGACGTGCTGTTGGAGTGTGAGCAAGGTAACATTTATGAAGGGATTCACGGAAACCGGCAGGCCGGACTTGAGTCCTGGAGATGGGAAGTACAGTCACAGTGTCTGCACTCTGAAGGAGGGGTGTTAATGTTGCAGTTTTATAACTGTAGTGTAAGCGCGCCTCTGGCAAGACAGTGCTGAAGTGAATAATGATGAATTTTTTTTTTTTCGAGGCACCCTGCCTTAGTGGGAAACTGCCAATGTGTTAATAAAATAGATAAAAAATAAGAACAGAGATAAGGTCATCGATAGCACGTAGAAAAAGAGTAGTTTTAACAAGACACTGAGGGACACCTTCAGCCTGAACAGTCAGGAAAAAACTCACAAACCTGGGCACAAAGGCCTAAGGAATGAGCTTGGGCCAAGAAGTTATAATGCCAGGTAGTGTCATACACTTTTTCAAGATCAAAAAAGACTGCAATAACCCAAGTGTTTACTAGCAAAGGCATTAGAATCATAGGTATCCAAATCAAGTAAGAGGTCAGTAGTGGATCAGCCCTTACAAAAGCCAAATTAACAAGTGTAGAATTTTTCCATGAACGAGGAAGAACCCCTTGCTACCAAACAAGATTAAAGAGACATAAGAGGACTACTAGGGCCATTGAATGTAAATGTTGAGGCTCACAAATATGAATGCCATCAGGGCCAGCTGCTGAAGGTAGCCAAGCGGAAAGTGTTGACTAGTTCTTAAAGCGTAAAAGCCACATTATAAGATTTCTATGCTAGAAGAAAAATCTAAAGGTCTTAACTCTGGTATATTTGGAAGAAAACAACGAGGGGCGCAGATGGAGCCCAAGGATATACAGACAAAATGATTTTCAATTGCTGAGACAACTTCAGCAGAGTCTGCAATATTGACACCAGCTACCTTAAGAACAGGGGGTCTGGAATGTACCTGCCATTATTTCCATACTTTTTTTCCAAACTGCACTCAGAGGAAGTGGAAGTGACAGTAGAAACAATCCCGCCAATAAGTGAGTTTTGCTTCACGGATTACACAACAAGTAACTGCCCTCTCTTGCTTAAAATCAAAGAGCCACTGTGATTATATTGCATAAATAACAGCCCCGCACAGCACGCTTCAAATGCACTGCACAAGCTTAAGCAGTTCATCAAGATAATAGCTACTCCAATAATAGCTACTCGAGGTTTGGGAGACTCTATCTGAAGCTGTGTTAAAACAGGTAAATATTTGTAACAGCTCATCAGGAAGGGCAAAGGAGCCCCCCTCCTCCCCCCCTTTCACCATTAAAGGTCTGACAAGAATAAAGGCCCAAACTGCACGCTCAAACTTCCCACATAGCCCACAGGTAGGTTGAGAATATGAATGGGAAGTAAAGAGAAGAGGAAAATTATTGCTGTCATGCAAATCTGGTACCACAGACTAGAAGCAAACTGGGAGAGCAACACCTGAAACTCATTCCAATTACCCCAGAGTCTTCTAATACGTATTTCACTAAGTCAAGATCTGCAAACAGAAGTATAACAGTAACAGTAAGCAGTTGTCTACACACTAGAAAGGTCAGTAAAGTCTACATGTGGAGGTAGTGGGAAATTAACAAGGAGCAAAGTACTGGAACTCTGAGAAGAACAGCATTGTGTAGAAGGTCGAGTAAGGTAAAAATGTAAAATGTTGAGAGGCGAACTGGTGTCCTCACCGTTTTTGTCTCAATAAATGCAGAGATGCTTCAGTTGTTTCAGATGACAAACTGCAGGAAGCATCAGAAGGAGAAGATGGAGAACAGAGAAGAATTGGGGAAGATACGAGAAGTTAGAGGCATCTTGGTGGGAAGAAACTCGAGTGAGTGCAGGAGGAGCAACTGTACATGAAGGTGGATGAACTTCCACAACAATAACAGATGCACTGTGAGATAAAGGACTTGACTCAGACAGGAAAAGTAAAATGTTTCGGAATGGTACGAGATTTAGGGGTTAAAGGATATTTGTACTTTGGTGATGTTTTAGACTTTGGAGAAGTAGGCATACAAGGTGACAATTTAGTTGGGGAGGTTGTGTAAACAAACACGAGTGAGAAGAAACAAGGACAGTAACAGACTGAGGTAGGAACCTTAGAGCCAAGGATTGCAAAAGGGTTAAACACATGTGACGAAGTAGGGACTACAGAGATGATTGTGGAAGTAGGTACTACTGAGGTTTGAAGCCATCTAACAACTCGAGATTTAAAAAAAAAAAAAAAAAAGCACTGTGTGAGTCTCCCTTGAAGGCAGAGGGGGAAAACTGCTATGGCATATTATTATTATTATTATTATTATTATTATTATTATTATTATTATATCACAAAGAAGTGCTAAACCTATAAGGGTCATATAGCAGGGCAGAGGATAGTGCAGGATCATAGAGTAGCAAGGGTGGAGAGGACAACAGAGGGAGAGTTAGAAAGGGCTGTGAGGAGTGCTAAAGTATCATCAAAATTTGTGTAGTAAATCAGTTGCTATCAAAAAGTCCATGAGGAAGTCTTGAGTCAAAGGTGGGAAGGAGGGAAGATAAAGTGAGATCGTTAGAGCGGTGACGATGTCGGTGGTAAATTTTGTGTGCTCGTTAGACCAGACAGTCCAATAGAATATGGCTAACCGAAACTGGAACCTGACAATTCTCACAGAGTGGAACAAGGCACCTCTCCATGAGATACCCATGAGTAAGACGAGTGTGCCCGATGCGAAGACAGGAAAGCGTAGTCTCCCATCCTTGGCACTGATGACAAGAAGCTAGCCAGAAACCTAAACTTGGTTAGATAGAATGTAATTTGTTATGTATCATATCAAACCAACGTTGTTGCCAACGGTTGCAAAGGTGGTTAGAAATTAGAGTAAAATAGTCTGTGAATGGAATACTTCTATATGAAACTGGGAGGTCATGTACTGGTGACCGCAAAGCAGTGTCTGCCTGTTCATTGCCCTAAATGTCAACATGACTGGGGAACCAACAGAAAACAATATCTTTGTTTTTGCTAGAGATGTGGCTTTACCAAAGTTGTATACGAAGAACCACAGGATGAGGTGAATCAAATCTTTTTTATAGCTTCCAAAGCACTAAGGGAGTCTGAGGCTACTACAATGGCGACACAGGCATATATGCAATATGGATAAGTGCTACGAGAATTGCATACAATTCAGCTGTAAAAATGCTAGCCGAGTCTAATAAATGCCCTTGCACTACGCTGTCTGGAAACACTGCTGAAAACCTGACACCATCAAGAGGATTTAGAACCATCAGTGTACACTGCAATAACATGAGAATGAGACCAGAAGTGATTAAGAAAAAGAGAGCGAGAAGCAACTCTGGTATTTGGGCTTTTACGGATGGCAGTGGGGAAGAACAGACACGAACTGTCAGAACCTCCCAAGGGAAAAGGAAAAAGTTAAAAGTAAGATGAACATATAAAGGGGGCAACTGAAGAGAAGACAAGAGCGAATGTAGATGAAGAGAAAAGAAACGGAGTAAACAGGGGCAAAGAACAATGGACCTCTACTAATGTCTGTTACTATCCTGTATATAAAAGGATTGTGAAGGTCAATGAGCATCATGACGATCGTTCAAGGATGGAATATTTGCCTCTGCATATAGGCTCTCCACAGGTGAGGAGCGAAAAGCACCTAGGCATAAATGTAATCCCTGGTGATAGATGAGATCAAGTTTAGAAAGAGCTGCAGGAGAGGCTGCTGAATGTACCTGGTTGCCAAAATCTAGTTTCGATAAAATTAAGGCTGAATGCAGTTGAAGGAGAGTTCAACGATCAGCCCCCATGAAAGATGAGCGAGGGTTTCAAGGAGGTTCAGCCGGCTATGACAAGTTGCCTTCAAGAGATAATGTGAGGTTTCCAGGATAACGGACGGTCAAGAAGAAACCTGACAGTATCACGTACCTGTATGAGCCATACAGGTACAATGGAGTATCAGGGATGATAGAACATCTGGTAAAAGTAATTTGGTGTGTTTTAGTATCAGAAAATTTAAACCTATGAAAAGTGGCTTAACTGGAAATACGGTTGACAGCATTCTGGAAAGAAACTGCAATGAGGCAACAGTCAGTGCCTGCACAAATTACAGTGCTAGTCACGGTATTATGCCGGGTGAGCGCCATGGCATAATGCCATGACAGAAATCAAAGGCCTACCATACAGGGGGGTCTTTTTACGTCAGTGCATTATGCCGAGTAGCATCCGTTAGCATGACGTCAAGGCCTGCCACTACACTCCACAGTGACACTTGTTGCACTTTTGTCTCTCATCTGCCGAATCTTTTGTCCAGTGTTCCCTTTGGTTTTGGGGCTATACATGTTTGATTACACTAGACAACAATTTTTGAAAAGTTGTATGCTTCTTAAATGAGATTAGTTAATTCTTATTTATTTTCATGTCCTGAATCCAAATATCACCTTGAAAAATACTTATTGGCTATAGGTTTAAAGATACGAGGCATGTAATATTTGATTATTTGATTATAACATACAATATGTGTCAGTATGTTTTAAACACTATAAGCGTCAAGGATTTTTCCTTGACGCTTATAGTGGGCTGACGAATCATCTCTTGCCAATGTCCAGCAATAGTCTGCAAGCATTCTTGTGCCCCATTTGCCCTGGTACCATTTTTTCATGGTTGAAATATCTTGGTGAAATCTTTCACCATGTTCGTCACTAACTGCCCCACAGTTCGCTAGAAAAAAGTCTAAATGTGAGTCCAAAAAGTGGATTTTAAGTGACGTTACATCCCATGTTCTTGTAAGCCTTGATGAGGTTTTCCACTAATTCTTCATAGTTGTCTTCCCTTCTGTTTCCGAGAAATCCCTTCGCCACTAACTTGAATGCTTCCCAAGCAGCTTTCTCCTCCCCATGAAGGTCTGATTCAGTCACTATCTTTAAGAAGCTCTCGAATCTGAGGACCATTGATGACTCCCTCTCTTATCTTAGCATCGCTCAGTGAGGGAAATTTTAATGTTAAATACTTAAATCCCTGACTGGATTTGTCCATAGCTTATACGAAGTTTTTCATGAGCCCCAATTTTATGTGTAGTGGTGGTAGCAAAATTTTGTTTGGTTCAATGAGAGGTGGATGTTGAACATTGTTCATCCCAGACTCCAATGATTGACGAGGTGGCCAGTCTCTCCTGATGTAGTGGCAACCTCTTGCACGGCTCTCCCATTCACATAGAATGCAACAGTACTTGGTGTATTCGCCCTGCAAGCCCATCACAAGAGCAAATCACCTACCTTTCACCTCAAAATATAAACTTGGAGAGCACAACCACCTTGTATGACTGCTGGAACAATAATGAAGGTCAGTGAGACTGTGAGTGTGGTAAGAAACACACTGCCGCAAGCCTGTTGGAATCTGTTGTGACACGTAGGTCTATATTGAAAAGTAGATCTAACAAACAATTTTAACCATGATATTCATTATCAGTGACTTAAAATTAGATGGAAATTGCTACTCTGGTCTCGGAAGCATTTTGGTTGTTGAGCAGTGTTATGGGTAAAAGGAAGTCTTTAACACCTGAAACTATAGCTCAAATCATAGGGCTTCACAAAGCTGGGCACCAGACGAAAGAAATAGTGAAGAATGTTGGTGTGTGTGAGCGTTCAGTGAGGAACTGGGTGCAGCGTTTGAAGGCTGGTGGCGGTGTTGAGTTACCGTCTGCCAAACCTCTGCCTGGCCCCTTGAAGAAGACATTTGTTCGTACCTTAACTGTATTAAAGAAGTAGTTAGAGAGTACACCTAAGATAACTGCTAGAGAATTGAAAGAAAAGAACCCACATCTTCTCTCAGAGGTGTTTGTAAGAATTGTTAACAGATGTGTGTCAGAAATGGGTTACAGTAGTCACCGCCAGGTTAAGAAACCGATCCTCTCCAAGCCACAGAAGAAACGTAGGCTGGATTATGCAAATAAATATCTTCACTAGAATCCTCAACAGTGGTCTGAAGTACTTTGGAGTGATGAAGCAACATTCACTGTCACCTGTGTCATGTCACCGTCACCATGACATGTGTACCGGCCCAGAGGTAGTGACTCGCTAGACCCAGGCTACACCTATGGGACCACCAAACACCCAGACTCGCTCATGGTTTGGGGGTGTTTCAGTGCTCAGAGTGTTGGTGAACTCATTGTGCTTCCCAAAAACCAGTATATGAACCAGTATAATTAACTGGAGTTATTGTGTGACAATTTACCTGAGGCATTTGACAAGTGTGGGGCTACGGTTTTTATGCAGGACGGTGCACTGTGTCATACCGCCAAATCTGTAGTTCAGTGGCTTAAGGACTGTGAAGTGAGGTTCTTTAACGAGTGGCCAGGTAATTCCCCAGACCTAAACCCTATCGAGAACCTCTGGTCAATAGTGAAACAAAGTTTACTGCACAAGAATTTCAGTTCCATCCTGCAGCTGGAGGCTGCTCTACATGAGTCATTGAATAATATACCTCCCCAAACCCTCAAGAATTTGTGTGAGTCTTCCTACATGGCTGAGGACACAGCACCAAGTATTAAAACTTCAGTAAGTGTTCAAAAATATATATATATATATATATATATATATATATATATATATATATATATATATATATATATATATATATATATATATATTATAATCTTTCATGGTATGTGTTTGTGTTTTGGTATGTGTGGGGGGGGGCATAATGCCGTGACTAGCACTGAATAGCGAAGTCATCAACAGAGTGATGAGCAAATATTAGATGGAAGAACAGATGCCGGATCATTTATAGCAAGGAGAAAAAGTGTGATGCTAAGGACACATTCCTGGGGGACACCTTCAGCTTGTACAAAGTCAGGAAAAGCAAATTATTAACCCAAACATGGAAATGTCTCTCATATAAGAAGTGCTTAAGGAAAAATGGCAGATTGCCTCAGAGGCCTAAGGAGTGAGCTTTGGCCAAGATGTTATATTTTCAAGTTGTGTCATATGCCTTCTCAAGATCTAAATACCACATCAAACGTCTATTTACCAGATGTTCCATCACCTTGCAAACTGCGCTGGTAAGAGCTGTGGGACGATAGTGGGAGGTATCATGTCCCAAAGTACCTGGTTTACAAAAAGGTGGAATTTTCACAGCTGGGGAACAACTTCTTGTGACCAAATAAGATTAAATAGACATAAGAGGACAGCAAGGGCTGGAGTATATGAATATGAATATTGTCAGGCCCAGCTACTGATGATTGGCAAGCGGAAAGTGTTGACTCTAGTTCAAAAAATGTAAGAGGCACATTAATAAAAAAAAAAGGCACAATACCGTGACTGGAACAATACACACACAACCCGCACATAGAAGAAAGGAGCTTACGACGACGTTTCGGTCCGACTTGGACCATTTACAAAGTCACACTAACAAAAAGGAGAGGAGGGAGTATATATAGGCCAGCAGACAGGGACGGGACAAGAGAGGTAGTAGGAAAGGAGGAAGAGAGGTAGTGGTAGAGGTAGTAGTAGTGGAGTCAGTCAAATACTAAGAAAGAGGAGCACTGCAAGGGAGCTAGGGGCCCACAAAGGATAGGAACAAGAACACAGGGGAAAGGGGGAATAAATAATATTGACTGGTCTGCTAAAACTGTCTACCCTACTTCTAACTTTCACAGTCGCTTTCTGGTTGAATCCTCCCTTATACACAACTTTCCTTGTATGAATCTTAGTCCTGGCTTTGTCTCTGTAAAATGCTCCAAACTTCAGAGCACCTGTGACTTAACCTGATTATTTTTTCCCCTTTCCTCTCTCTCCTTTGGGTTTTCTTTCTTCTGCCTTTTGTATTTGTCCTTTATTATTTATCTTTCTCACCTCTGTGTTCTTGCTCTACCCTTTGTGGGCCCCTAGCTCCCTTGCAGTGCTCCTCTTTCTTAGTATTTGACTGACTCCACTACTACTACTACCTCTCTTCCTCCTTTCCTACTACCTCTCTTGTCCCGTCCCTGTCTACTGGCCTATATATACTCCCTCCTTCTCTCCTGTGTGTTAGTGTGACTTTGTAAATGGTCCAAGTCAGACCGAAACATCGTCATAAGCTCCTCTCTTCTATGTGCGGGTCATTTGTCTAGAAGAAAAGTCTAAGGGAAGTAACCCTCTAGCAGACTTGGAGGAAAGAAATGAGGGGCATAGATGAAGCCCCTGAGAGATACGGACGAAATGCTTACCAATTTCAGTTTCAACTTCAAGAGGGTTTGTTACAGTGACACCAGCAACCCGAAGAACAGGAGCCTGGTCTGGAGAATATTTGCTTCTCAGTTTCCATATTTTCCAGACTGCACTCACAGAAAAAGCCGAGATAATGGTAGAAACATAATTCCACCAAGTGCATTTAGCTTCACGGATGAAACAGCGGGCGACTGTTCTCATATACTTAAAATCAAGGAGTCACTCTGTGGTCCTATTGTAACGATTTCTGCTCCATGCAGAGCATATCAAATGTACTGCACAAGCATAAGCAAGAGACCACCAAGATACGCATTTCTAAGAATGCCTGCCAGAGGTTTGGGATATAGAATGTGAATCAGTGGTTAAATCTGAGGTTGAAAATAGGTGTAACAGCTCATCAATAGAGGATGAAGAAGGGTTCTCACTAAAAGCAGTTTGACATGAGTACAGGTCCCAATTTGCTCAGTCAAACTGCTAATGTGGGTTTCGAGGAGGTGGAGAATATAAATGGGAAATAAGGAGGATAGAAAAATGATTGCTGTCAAGTAAATCTGGGAGTACAGACCAGGTAAAGTCTAGTGCAGTTGATGAAAAGCAAACTAAGACATTGATGCAAGAGAGATTGAGTGCAAGGGTCAAAATGGGTGGGAGCACCCGTATTTAAAATATGGAGGGGGAGAAAAGAGAGAAAAGCCTCCAACTGAATGCCGTGGGAGTCACAATGAGACCCCAAAGGAAATTGTAAGCATTAAAATCGCCAACTAAAAGTGGTGGTGGTGGTAAGGAAGAAACCAGAAATGCAACATCTGAGATAGATAATGCCCGAGAAGGAGAGAGATACAAAGAACAGATTGTATACCACTTATTAAAGAAGATTCAAACCATACCATAACATATTTATACACCAAAGGAAGGTTAGCATAGGCACCACTGTGTCCACAAATGCAAGTTTTTACAGACGAATCTCCCGCTAGCACGTCCATGACGAACTCTAGCTCAAATCCCCTCAAAGCCGTCAATATGACTCACGAAATCGTAATGACATGTTGAGTCATGTTGACGGCTTTGAGGGGACTTGAGCTAGAGTTCGTCACGGCCATGCTAGCGGGAGATTCGTCTGTAAAAACTTGCATTTGTGGACACAGTGGTGCCTATGCTAACCTTCCTATGGTGTATAAATATACCTAGTTGGATGAATCTCATTGAAGCTAGCTGGCCCAGTGGCTTATGCGAAGGTCTGGAGTTTTGAGACTCTCTGACCGTGGGTTCGAACCCCACCCGTGGTATGGTTTGTTTGCAATCGTGTCATTATGATTTCGTGAGTCAAGAGGACTCAGGCTGCAGCGAAGTATGAACACAGCTGATGGTATGGAATACGTATAAGAAGTGCACTTTCATTAAGGTTCCATCGGGAAAAGGATCCGATGAAAATAATAAAACATATCCTGAGATGCGATGGATAACAGCGGAGCATAATTTGGGTTCTAGTAAACAAACAAAAACAGGAGAAAACATGAAGAGAAACACCTGAAGCTCATCCCAGCCACATCTGAGGCGACTCACGGATATTCTACTGTAAATAAGCCATGATTTGCGAAGAGAAAGATACAAGAAATCTGAAGGTAGAGGTATCTATGGACTAGAAGGGTTAGAAAAGGCCACATATGGAGGTAGCGGAATACGCACAAGCAGCGAAGGACTGGGACACTGCGAAGAAAGGAGTTGTGCAGATGGAGAAGAGTGAAAAGGAGGAACAGGAGGTGGATCGGTGTCCATCAATGGTCTAGTCTCCTCAATATATTTGGAGATAGCTTCAAGTGTTTCAGAGGACAAGGACGTTGTATAGGACGATATTGGAGATAGAAGGAGGATGGTGAGTAAAGATCTGGGTGACATTGGAATGTACCAAAGTAGGGGGATGCAAAAGGGTAGAGGGAACTGGAGAAGAAGCTTGGGAGGGGACAGGAGAGGAAGTGACCTGGGAGGGGACAGAAGAGAAAGAAACTTGGGAGGGGACAGGGAAGGAAGGTACTGTACTAGGAGGAGGATGAACCTCCACACTCGTAACAGAGCCAGTTAGAGGTGAAGAACCAGGTACAGACTGGAAAGGAAAAATGTGCAGGTAGAAGGGAACGAAGGATTAAAGGAAATTTTAACAATGGGGATTTTTTGGACTTCGAAGAAGTAGAGGGGTGATGGGGAGGAGTTGTTGTACAAGGTCTTGTAGACACAAATTTGTCAGTGAGAAGAGGAAGAGGTGAGAACATAATGAGGTGTCGAAGTAGGGACCTCCGAGTCCAGGACAGCAAAATTATTATTATTATTATTATCAAAAGAAGCGCTAAACCACAAGGGTTATACAGCAGGACAGCAAAAGAATTAGAGACAGGGGTGAGTGTGGAAGGGGTGACCACAGAGGAGGCTGTGGAAGTTGGGACCCCAGAGGTGGGGGGTCGTTTAGTAACTGGACAATAAGAAATATGGGGAAGTGTTCCCTGGAGGAATAGATAAGAGACTGCAATAGCATAAGCAAAGCCTTCTGCCTCTTCGAGACACCGGATTTCTCTCTCAAAGTAAACTTGGCAATGGCGAGAATAAGATGGGCGAGTCTCATGACAGTTAAGGCAAGAGAGAGGTAGACTACAAGATGTATTGGTATGGTTAGTGGCACAACAGACTAGGCATTCGGCCATGGACCTGCAATATTTTGCTGGATGACCAAAACGCCAGCAATTTCTACACTGTTGCAGTGTAGGCATCACCTTTCAAACTTGTAAACAGTGTCCCACAATATAAACCGAGGACAGAAGCTCACGGCAGTCAAAAGTTAAGTGAGCTACATTGCAAGGGTATCGTCTTCGCCTGTGGGCAAGGAGGACATAAGTGTCTACTTTGAGGATTGGAAGGTCTTGGAGCTCAAGCTGTTCCAGAATGTCATCACCACATGTCTGGAAATTTTGTTGGACAATGATATGAGGTATAATGACAGTACCGCTGCAAGAAGTGAGAATGATGTTTTTTCAATAGTTACAGAAATAGCATCTATGGTTGTAAGGAGAGAAAGATCGCAAGCTTGGCTAGCATTCTGTACCATGACGATGCGTGCACTGCTCTTGAGAGCATGGAAGGATATATCTCAACCAACATTGGGTAGGAGCACCTTGCTAATACTATGATCAGAAAGATAGTCAGGAGAAGTCAGTTGCAAAGTAAAAATCTTAGTCCATTGTGTATTTTGAAACAGCATGTAAGGGGAGGGAGTGTCATGCCAGTCTTTTCTGGTCAGAATGAAAAGGAAGCAAAGGAGTATCATCAGGTCTTGGGCATTTAGGTGTGGGATCGGGGTTGGTCCAACATGGGATGGGAGGGCAATCTAAAAATCGCTGCACCATAGAGGGATAAGCTGGAAGTATAGTCAAAGAAGTGCGGACGTCAGATGTATCAAATGAGTCAGGCAGAACCATGGTACCTGGAGCAGGTGACAAAACGGCACCAGCAGGAGGTACAAGGGCATGAGAAATGTCCGGAGTGGTCAAATAATGAGGTAGGATCAGAACAAGGTGCGGTAGGAGAAAGGGGGGCCCGGGGGGAGCTGTTTCATGAACTTGGGACTCCATGGTTATTTTACTTCTTTCTCTTTGTTTTTTCTTTAGAAAAAAAATTAAAATAAAAAAAGGGGGAAACGTGGAAGGATAACTCCTGGGAGAAATGAAAGGGCCATAAATCCCCCTCTACACCCAAGAGGACCCCAGTACCGCAAGTAGTACAGATGCAGCATGAAACCTATGGCATACCCTACCCTACATGCCAGTAAACCAGCAATCTGGGATAGCAACCTCACAACTACCGAGCCACCTTGGTGGACAAAAAAGAGGCAGCCAGATACCGGCCACAAAGCATACTTCCTTTGGCCACCACCCCTCGGAATCCGAAAGGCAGCTTCCAGAAATACACCCGTCACCCGAAAGACACCCAAAGCCATCCCCCGGATCTGGAGAGGGAGTGGGACATCCCCAGGTGATCCAGATTCCACGCCAAACTACACCACCACCACGAACCTCAACAGAATGGGATGGACCACAGTACCCTTCCCCCCACCTAGGAACTAGAGTACCTGTGGGGGAAAATCCCAATGGCTGAAAACAGGAAGGGGATAGGGGAGGGATGGGGAGAGGAGGAAAGGTAAAAGGGGACATGAGGAGGATGGGATAAGGAAGGGGAGATTGGGGGATAATTAGGTTCAGTCTGAGGAAGGAGACCAAAAGGTTTAATTCCTCAGACCAAGAGCCTCTTCACCGCACCCATTGAAGAGGACCAATATACCTAAAAGTTTATTTCATCACAGTTTTAAAGTAGTTTTTATATTTTTGTTTGGCATATAAATTAATTTGAAAAACTTGCCTATCACCTCTTCAGCAAACCCTGTTGAGTTTTTTATTTCGCATCAGGCTACCCTTATATCTCACACTTAAGCCTACCTTCATATCAGAATATGCTGGCTCATTCTCACTGTCCTAGCAGAGCCTACGATCAAGAAGTGCCACTTCTCTCCCCCCTCACCAGGCAGGGTGTGGTCTCAGGGCCACTCCAAGTCACACTGCCTGCATAAAACTCAAACCTTAGGCTCACCTCCAAAGAGTATTATTCACTGTACCAGAAAGAATAGCCACTTATCCTATTATCAAATAAGAGACAATCACCACATTCATGTTTGAATACAAAGGGGGTCATTTTTCTCTTCATAATGCCAGACTGTCCGAACTTGGAGCGAATTTGGTTTTCATCAGAATGTTCATCTCCTCTACTATGATGCCTCTCTTGGCTACTTTTTTTTTTTTTTTTTGGCTGGTCTATCTCCTGCCTTATTTTCACTTGACACTTTTGCTCCCTCTGCTAAGTATTCATCACCATTGTCAATTACAGTGGTCAACAACAACAAAAAAGTGTTGCCAAAGATATTTGAAGGTATTTAGGGTATTTTGAGGTTGCTGAATTCGAAAATGGCAGATTTTTAAAATTGGCTCTAGTTTGAGATACTGCATATCTACCCTCAACAGGGAACTTAACCATAGTGCATGTATATGTAGTGACAATTGTATATACAGATAGTTTTAATAAAAATTATAATTTTATTTAATATTTAACAAAAGGAGTTGTATTAATGACCACATGACTATTTTAACATTTTTTTATTTTTTTCCAGAAACAGAGTTCACGAAGATCCTGCTTGAACAATCCCAATGCATTTTATTACATTTGTGGCAAATACTCTGCAAAAACAAAAAAACATCAGATTTTGTAAAAAGCTTTTTTGGCATATTTTGGAATGGCACTTTGAGAACAAAAGTCTTGGACTCTCATATTGTTTGCTAAACCTGTGTAGAATGTTTATACAGCACCTGTGGGAAAGGGGGATGTGGAAGGCATTCAGGCTTAATTCAGGGAACTGGAGCAGTTCCAATTCCATAGATCAAGAGCCCATCGCCAGCATCAAGGAACCTTCCTTGAAGAGATAAATTTAAAATGTTAGATAATGGTTCACAGAGTTCCATTTTGCATTCCTTGATGCTGGGAAGGGAAAGGAAGGGTTTAAACTTTGGTGAAAAACCACCACGATGTTTGATATTTCTGTATGGTAAACATGAAAAATTTCAATCAATATAAGAAAGTCAAGTGGCAATATCCAGATCTGGAGTCAGCAAGGAGACCTGTGCCACACAGCAAAGATGTTCCCATACCAATGTTTACACCACTGCCTGACCTTCCATTGTCAGTTGTTGAAAATCTGGGTTTAGGATGTAACAGGTGATAGTGGAAGTGAATATGAAGCATTTAAACACCCCAGCAGTTCTCCCAAGAACTCGTGATCTGTGACCAGTGTCAAAGCCAGCATTTGAACTTTTAGCACAGACTAAAATGAACTGTCTACAAGTTAAAATAACAGCTTATCAGAAGAGAGTTTGATCTTTCTTACTTCAACCAAGATAAACTTTTATACTGCAATAACATCTGTGGAGAAAAATCTCCAGGTTTAAAGCAGGGGGGGGGATCTATCATCCCCCTCAGTCCTCTGAGGAGCTTATCCCTCTCAGAAGGGGCTAGTGGACTACTTTCTTGTTTCCACAGCTTTATTAATTAAAGCCATGTGTACTAGGCATCACGAGGTATGCCTCTCCTTGCTAGAATTTCTGGGCAGCTACACCTACGAGTGTAAACCTAGAGTAATTGCTCTTTCCCCATAGCAGTAAAATTACATGGAAACCTGCACTCCATTTCATCCACAAGTCAAGGTCATTATGACTATTAGCCCACAGCTAAACAAGATTATTATAATTATAATCATGGGATTATATAGCGCATGTGGGGGGCTATATGGAAGGTATTCAGGCTCAATTCAGGGAACTGGAGCACATTATTATTATAATCAAAAGAAGCGCTAAACCACAAGGGTTATACAGCGCGGCAGGGCAGGACAGGATGCAGGGAGAATGGATTGTAAGAGGGAGATGGATGATTAGTAGGGTATGGAGTGCAGCAAGACAGTGGATAGTGCAGGGATAGAGGGTAGCAAGAGATCGAGGTAGAAGGGGCTGAGGGAGGTGCTAGAGGTATAATCTTCAGAGTTTGTATAGTAAGTCAGTTTCTGTCAAAAAGTCTACGAGAGAGTCAGGATTAAAGGAGGGTCCATCAGCAAGAAGGGAAGGTAAAGAAAGGGCCGCAGAGCGACGCCGTTGGAGGTAAATTCTGCGTGTGCTCGTTGATAAAGTGGACAGTCCAACAGAATATGTTGAACAGACACTGGAACCTAACAATGCTCACAGAGAGGGGCAGGGAGCCTCTCCATGAGATACCCGTGCGTAAGACAAGTGTGGCCAATGCAAAGACGGGAGAGTGTAGTCTCCCACCCTTGACATTGGTGACAAGAAGGCCAGAAACCTATACTCGGTTTAATAGAATGAAGTTTGTTATTAAGCAGGTCAGACCAGCATTGTTGCCAACAGGTGCGAAGGTGGGTAGCAATGACCGCAAAATAGTCCATAAAAGGAACACCTCTATATGAAACTGGAAGGTCATGTACTGCTGACCGTGCAGCAGTGTCTGCCTGTTCATTGCCCTGTACGTCAACATGACCAGGGACCCAACAAAAAACAATATCTTTGTGCTTGCTAGGCATACAATTCAGCCATAAATATGCTAGATGAGGGTAATAGATGCCCTCGCACGACGCTGTCCGGAAACACTGCTGCGAATCCGACGCCGTCAGACGACTTTGAACCATCGGTGTAAACTGCGATGGCATGGGAATGAGAACAGAAGTGGTCTAGAAAAAAAGAGTGAGAAGCCGCCGTAGGTAGGCGGGCTTTCGCGCAAGGTAGAGGAATAGAACAGACACGGACAGCAGGAACTTCCCAAGGGGGTAGGGGAAAGGGAGATGTCACATGAACATACAGAGGTGGTAGCTGAAGGGAAGACAGGAGTGAATGTAGACGAAGAGAAAAGGGACGAAGTAAGCAGGGGCAACGAACAAATAAAGAGCATCTACTAACATCTGTAACAATCCTATACATGGAAGGATTGCGGAGGTCATGAGAGCGAACATAATAGCGAATGCAATGTGCATCACGACGATCGGACAAGGATGGAATGTTTGCTTCTACATAGAGGCTCTCAACCGGGGAAGAACGAAATGC